>PVIC010047303.1:0-13560 GCA_004025085.1 Thryonomys swinderianus | reverse complement strand
CCTTCCTTCCTTCCTTCCTTCTTCCTTCCTTCCTTCCTTCCTTCCTTCCTTCCTTCCTTCCTTCCTTCCTTCCTTCCTTCCTTCCTCCTTCCTTCCTTCCTTCCTTCCTTCCTTCCTTCCTTCCTTGCTTGCTTGCTTGCTTTCTTTCTTTCTTTCTTTCTTTCTTTCTTTCTTTCTTTCTTTCTTTCTTTCTTTCTTTCTTTCTTTCTTTCTTTCTTTCTTTCTTTCTTTCCCTTTCTTTCTCTCTTTTCTATCTCTCTCTCTCTTTCTCTTTCTTTTTTTTTTAACATTTATTCTTTTAGTACTGGGGATTAAATGTTGTACACTGAACTACATCCCCGGCTCTCCTTTTTAGGTTTTACTTATTTATTTATTTTGGTGTTGGAAATTGAATTCAGGACCTCATGCTTGCCAGGCAGGCGTGGCACCACCGGCCCTAGAGTTTTTTTTTTTGTTTTGTTTTGTTTTGTTTTTTAATTTTGAGACAGAGTCTTGCTGGATTGTTTAAATTTGTGAATATCCTACCTCAGTCTCTGGGGGTGCTGGTATTATAGCTGTGTGCTGCCACACCCAGTGACACCGCTATTTGAAGCTACTGTGTAAAAAAAGTAACCTAAATCCTCCATGCATTGAGAGCCTATTAAACAGGTGATTTGAAGATACCTAAGTGATTTCAGCCCCTAGCATGCAGGTGGCATCAACCAGCCCTCAGCTCTCAGCTGAGACTTCCCGCATAATGGAGAAGAATCAAGCCACTTTTGCTGTGTGCTCTTGGCATTCCTGACCCAATAAACCACTGAACATGATAAAATAGTGAAAACAGTTGTTTTGTAGCTAAGTTTTGGGATGGTTTGCTGCATGGCAATAGTAACTATAACAACAACTAATAGCCTAATACAAACAGTCTTCCAAATCTTTTGCTAAGTTACAATATTGGATGTAGGAGCATAATATGAAATGTAATTGGGGTAACTGTTAACTTCTGAAGGAAACTCTTTAAGGCGTTAGGCCAAAACACAATGGAAACACGAGTTTAGTAGTTAGGAGCAGATTCTTTTGGTATGTTGCCTATATGAATTTTGGAAATCCTGGCTCCATTGCTTATTAGTTTTATTCCATAGAGCAAATTATGTAATGTAAGTGTCTCTGATTTTTTTGTTTTAAAATGAAAATCAGCAGTAAATATGAAGATTTGTGAGCTACTATATTGATTCCTCCTTTTTAAAAGTATACCCTCTTGTTTCTGGCTCAAGGGCTTTTAGAATTTGAGAGAGACAGAGAGAGAGGGAGGGAGGGAGAGGGAGAGAGAGAGTGAATGGAAACAAAATAGGACTGATCATTAGAAATTTCACTTGTTTTCTTCCTAAATGAAGATACACAGTCCTTAAGTTCTATTTTAAGTTAGCAAATGTAATTAATGATAAAATTTAAGAGTAAGTTTGAGGAGGTTTTTAATCAGATCATTTTATGTGCATACCTTCATTGTGTGTATGTTTTTTGTTTGCTTTTGGTGGTACTGGGATACCCTACCAAGGAGCTATATTTCCAGCTTTTGTTTTGTTTTGTTTTGTTTTGTTTTTTTAGACTGGGTTTCATTAAATCGATCAGGTGGGACCTCAATTTGTAATACTGCTTGGCTTCCTAAACAGGTGGATTAGTGGTGTGCCATTTCTCCCAGATCTTCCTGGTTTTTAATCCCTGAAAGAGCAGTAAAAGGACATAATATTGAATCTCACAAGCACCATATTTTCAAGATCATATGGAATATTAATTGTTCTGTACCCTAAACTGTCCATGACACTTCTGAAGCTGCATTTTGCCCTCAGTATTTTAAAAAAGGGGTTATAATTTGTGCCAGACATATAAAGAAATTTTATCTCATCTCCAAATGGCGGTGCCTTGTTACCAATTATTTGGAATGTTATGTTGAGATACTGTCTGGGCTTAGCATTGCTATGTTAGTATTGCCTTCTAATGACACGGAAAGTAGCAGTTTTGCCACACATTTGGACATTTATGGAGGAAAATACAGAGATTTAACTGATGATATATTTGGATAACCATGGCCTGTGAAGAAAGGTCTGGGAAAGAAACAAAGTAATTTAGCTTGGAAAAGACTTGAATTAATTATTTTAATAACTTTATATAAAGAGTAGTTATGATATAAATCTGTGGAGTAAATTTTAAAGTTTTAAAGGCCAAAACTAGAATGACTGGTTCAAAAATGCATGGGTAAATTTCAGGTTGATTTAAAGAAGAGTTTCTAATTGGAAGTTCCAAAATTAAATGAATTTCCCATGTAGTTGTGAATTCCATTGCTAAAATGTAGCCTAAGCTAGATGACTAATTTTCCTAGAGGAAAGGAGTGTGACTATTAAACTGTCTTTTTCCTTTATTAAGACTGTTATAATGGAATTATAACTTTCTAAATTTAATGATGAGTGTAGAGGAGAGGATTTATTAGATGACCCTCCTCATCCCTTCAACTTAATTCCAAAGTGTATTCTACCATTTCTGAATTCTCAGTATTTCTCTTGCCAAGCCTATTGTATTTTCCTTTTACTGTCTTTGTTAGAACAGGTACAAAAATATAATGAGGATCTTGGTGGGGGTGAAACCTATTGGACAGAATGCCAGCACTACCTTGCAGTGTTGGAAATTATAACAGACAAAATGCTACAAGATGCTATGAAATAATCAAAGGATGAAGTACAAGTAAAAGGTTCTGTGTACACTGGTAGCCATATTCAAAGTGTTCTCATTATGATACCTCCCCCACTGAACTGAAATCATTCATAGGTCTGCTGTACTTAGCAGAGATTTATCATGGTAATTGCAGGAATGTAAAAGACTTACAGAAAAGTGATGGCTCAAAAATAAGGGCACAGGCCCTGTACACAGGAGCAAAGTAGAAATCCCAAATGAAGTGTTACAATTTCCAAACAGAGAACTGAATAGTACAGTCTTTAGGATTAAGAAATATACAGCATTGGCTTCATATATGGCAAAGAAAACAAACTAGTATTGCTTATCTCAGTATTGCACCATGATGGAAATATTAATCGGGAAACCTTGACAAAATGGAACCGTGAGACAGAAAGTCTACAAGAAAACCAAAGGCAAGTAGATGTTTTTGATGAGTTATATAGCAACTATGATGTCACTTAAAACACAGAGCTAATGGTTGTGTTCTACCCGATCCTGACCATGTGGGGCATAAATAGTATGATAGTTTACAAAGAAAATAACAAGTGCAAAATACCACAGAGAAATTTTCTTAGAAGATTGGGACTGAAACCCATAAAAGATCATTTATAGCAGGGGGAAAACAAAATGTTTCTGCCCAAGGAACTATGCAAAAACAATTGTGAATCACACTAGTGATATGACCGGTCAACAAGCAGGCTCAGCATCCCAAAGACTTTATGACAATAGGAAAAAAAGATGTCAGTTGTTCCCTAGGAAAATGGACAGGAAAACAAAACATTGATATCAATGTAAGCAATACTTTATGGAACATGAAATTTTCATGTGTGTAGACTGATAATTGAAGCAAAGATTTTTGTTGTAGGCTTCTATTGGATTTTCATTGTAGTTCACATGGACTTTTATTTCCGATATTATCTTTTAGGTTTTGTAAGCAAGTACAGAGTTGATGTGAAAATGGTGATGTTCCTTTTAAATGTGCAGTGCATACTAATAATTTAATACTTCTTTGATATTTTATGTTCATGTTGACTGCACATTGTATAATATATAAAAATCTCCTGAAAAAAACAGCAAGACCAGTGATATGTTAAGAATGTCCTACAAAAAGGACAGGAAAACAAAACACATGTGCTGTCAGTATCTGCATTATGTGTGTATATAATGTTGTCATGTTTGGAGTCTACCTTACATATGTTAATTGAAGTAAGGATATTATTTTGGTAGAGAACTATTGGTGTTTTCACTGTAGTTCACAGAGGAATGTATTTGTTCTTTTTTAGACTTTGTATACCAGAAAACAGTTCATGTTGAAAATTTTGATGCTTTTTTATAAACAATAAACATTTAAAAAATCAAGATTTTATTTTTGTTTTTTCCTGTTAAGTACTCATTGTTTAATATAATAATATTCAGAAATTAACGTCCATTCATCAGTGGAAATATTCTAAAGAATAAACATGAGTTCAACAAATCCCTCTTTCTGTGCCTTTCTGACAAAAGGTTCTATACTTCCAGGTAATAAAGCCTAATCAAGTCTCCATTCATATCACTTCTTGTTTGTCATCTATCTATATGCTCACGAGGCTCTGGACATATGTTCAGTTTGCCATCTATCTTATTTCCTCAGGAACCTCATTAGAGTATGTCCCAAATCTATTGTATCCCTTAGGAACTGGTAAGAAATGTAGTCTCTTAACCCACTGCAGACCCAGTGACTCAGAATCTATGTTTAAACTGGGTTTCCTGATGAGTAATTTTTTTCCTCCCCATAGTGATTTGAATATTGGTCTGAAAGCACAGATCTAGGCCGATCCACTTGCCACCACATAAGCTCACTTTGTATTTTTGTACTTCTGTGTAATTGTTGTTGGATCAACAGAACCCATCCCATTATTTATACCCAGTGTAAAACTATCTCTTCCCTAAGAACTTTTTTCATTCTCCAGATAGCATTCATTTCTTTTCCCTGTGTTGTTTTGAATATCATAATACTTAATACATTTTGCCTAAGTAGGTATTTATTTAACTTGTGTAAAACTTTCTCATTTATCTATTTCCAATGAATTCAGCTCCTTGAAGGTTAGAAAGTAAAGATGTTCAATACAGAATATTTAAATTATGTAGTGAGAATGTATTTACATTCATGAATGACATGGACTCTTACTGCTTTTTCAGATTTAAAAACTAGATTATTACAGTATGTAATTTGGCAGTGCTGATTTTTCAATAAAATCAGTTTGGATTATACTGGTTTTTCCTTCTATGATGCTAGACTAAATCTAATTAAAACAATTTAGTCTTTCTGGCTGTCTGGGAGCTCAATAGCAGCCCTCTTAACTTGGGATTAAAACCAAATTGATTGAGATTCATTTTTTATTCCATAAAATTCACTCATTTTTGGTAAATTATTCTTTGACATGTACAATAGTAACTGAGTTGTACAGCAGTCCTGAGGAATAGTCTTAGGATATTTTTCCCTCCAATCAGATTCATCATTGCTCATTTATAATTAATCCTCATTGTGTCACACAGCCATAGACATCCATGAACCTACATGTTTTGTCTGTATATATTTTCATTCTCAGTTCATTTTATATAAATGGAATCGTATAGTATTATCACTGTCTTGTATTTTTTGTTTAACATATGTTTGATGTTCTTTTTTGTAATGTTTTATTGTATGTTTTTACCTTTTAATATGATAGAAGCTTTAGGGCCAGGGATTAGCTCAGTGGAACCACTCCTATCTTGCAAGCATAAGGGCCCAAGTTTGATACCCAGTACCAACCAAAAACAAAACAAAACAAAACAAAAAGGAAATATATGTATATGTGTGTATGTGTGTGTGTATGATAGAGTATTTTATTTTAAAATGAAAAATGGTTTAATCCTTCAGGATGATGAATGAGCAGAAATCTATTTATAATTAAAATGAAAACCTTATGTGTAATAAAAAACATGGAAAATTCTTAGTTTATGAATCTTCAGAACTGAAAAAATCCCTAATTCACTTGTATTAAAAATGAATGAATTGTGTATTTACTTTTTGAATCTATTTCAATATTGAACTGTATTTTCAGCAACTTTCACTTAGGTGTGCTGTGGTACAACTACCTCAAGTACCTTACCTACAGTACATTTTTATTTCTGCTTTGTGTACTGATAGCTGCAGCTGGGGAGTGATCTTCTCAGGCTTTGGATTCACTTTGTAAGTCATGTTCATTTTGGGATGCCGACTAGAAGAGCGACCCATACATGTGTAGGTGACTCCTGTGGCAGAGAGAAAAAAACGTTTGTTGGTGGAAAGAGAATGTAGCTTTCATGTCTTCCTTTCAGAGACAGGTACGTGTCTACATCAAGGCAAAGATCATTTTACCTCCTAGAGAGCCACTGAAACTTGTCTGGCAGTTGACAGGAGGTATAACTCTTTCAGAGTAACTATAATCATGCCACCTTCAGTACTGGTCTATGGCAGTATTATTGGACCTTTGTGAATAAATTCACATTTTAACTGTATAAAGAAAGAAAATGTCCTTTAGGAAAGATATTACGTAGCTGTAGTGAAATGAGTGGGACAGAATTAGTTATGATTAATCACTGCTAATAGGCAAATGTTTATAAGAAATCTGAGTAAGACCATATAGATGCTTAACAATCAGTAGCTATGTGCAGAAATCTTACTTTTGAACTTTCAGGGCAGTATTCCTCCTCAGGTTCTCCCCAATCTACAAGATCTATAAGATTAAGATGTGAAAACTGAAATTTTGACACAATAACTGTTACATTGAACTTTTTGGTTATTCCTTTATAAAAGCCCATGATTCAGGCATTTGTCTCCTTTCTGGTCCTTGAGCATTACAGGTTCATTTCTGCTGTGGGCCTCCTTGTCTGGCTGGACTTCTCCGTGTTTTGCATACCTGGCTTCCTTTATATCCTTAATGCCTTCCCTAAGACTAGCTCCCTGCCTTAACCCCTTGCCCAAGTAATAAGTCCAGTTTCTCTGGAATGCACACCTTGTTTATCAACATTTATTCTTTTTTTTTTTTGCTTTTTAAGACAGGGTCTCGCTTTTGTAGTTCAGGCTGGCCCTGAGCTCACTATGGTGCCCAGTTAAGCTGCCGCGAACTCAGCAATCCTCCTGTCCCTGCCTCCCAAGACATTTATTCTTATAATTTCATCAGGTGTAATGTTTATGTGTTTACTGTCTCTACCCTATCTCCCCATCCAACTAAAAATATTAATATTAGTATTAGAAAAATATTAGTGAAAGTATTAACTTCGTGGGAGTAAGAACTCTGCCAGTTTTAGTCACCTTTGTATCCCTCGTGTCTGACACACAGCTGACATTCAGCAGACGTTTGTTACATGTGTAAAATTATTATAATAGATGCATTCGGTCCCCGTTGATGGTGGTGATGATTGAGTCTTAATTGTATAAATTCTCAGATAAGTGATTTTGTGGAGAACTAATAGCCTCCCCATACCTCAAACTTATTTCACTGGAAAGTCTGGGTGATGACAATCCTACCCTATTGGGACATTGATAGAATTAAGGAAAATGCATGCAGCATTCCTCAGGCACAGTTGCTGGCACTCATAACTGTGTTATGAACACTAATTGTTTTGACTTATAAGCATACACTTTGAGTTTACAGTAAATTCTCAGTATCACAAATTATTTTTTCTATATTTGTTTTCCAAACTCATATCTCATATTTATTTAAGGGAAGATGTTATGGTAATATGTTGGTAGTCTGTCCAAATACACACACACACACACACACACACACACACACACACACACAGCTTCTTAGTTAAGTTTGGAAAACATAAAAAAATAAACCTTCATGGAGCCAGAGTTGGTTCCATGGAGATGAATTTTAGGAGGTGGGTACTTTTAGTTTGAAAAACTTGTTTTTGTTTTTGTTTTTTTAGCTTATTGCTGAGAGTAATAAAATTCTGGTATTGCTTGTTAAATGCTATAGTATGTGCATAGTTTCCTGTTTGAGTCATTACACGTGGTGTCCTCCAGTCATTTGGGAAGTACTAGGGGATAAAAGTTTTTGCTTCATCTGTTTCAGCTATGTAGTGATTTGTGTAATGTATATTTAAGCATATATTAAATCTCTTCAGAAAAGCATTATAAATTTGTTGCTGGAGTCCGACTCTTTCCTGGAGGACTGTGTGTAATGACCACATTTTGGAGTAGAGGATTAAACATTCTAGGATCCATTTTAAGTGCACAGTCATGATTTCGCTTATTACAAACCATTCCTTGTTGCAGTTCTGAGAGAGCATTTCAGTGTTATCTGTCCATGGGGCATACCTTCCACAGTTGGACATTTGGCCAATACTGTATTTCCTGAGGGTATCTAGTAGCCTGGGCTTTCTTTAGGACAGTTTCAGTTGTTGTCTGTGAGCTTAGCCCTTACTACCGGAGACATCTTGGATGCACAATAACAGCAGCTTATTGCCAAGGCGCCTATGTAAACTGCCTCAATGTTTGAGTATACACTCCATGAGGAGGCCTCAGCTTTCCACTTTAGTGTTTTAGTTTTCCTGTACATATTCTTGCTTAGATGTGCCGTAGTGTTTATTGATGTGATTAAGGATACTGATTTGAGGGTGTATGCCTGTCTAAGTGTTGAAAAAAAGCCCTTGATAGAAATGCTAGAAATCTCGAAGTTGTCCTTTGCCTACCGACTAGTCTTTAAGTGCGTTTTACAAGTTTCATGAGAAAACCGACTAATGGAATTTAAGGGAATTCTTCCATAATCAAAACTATGTTCTTAACTTGCTTGAAGGAACCTTTTTTAAACTTTCAAAATGATTTTTATTATGGAATATTTTAATGCATATAAAGTATAAATGTCTATCAATATTATGGTGCTTTTCTATAATATCTTTAATGCAATAGAGGGACAAAAACTTATGAGACAAATATGGTTGGCCTCAATTTTTGCAATAAAATTTTACTGGAACACAGACACATCCCCTCATTTTTGTGTTGCCTGTGGGTGGTTTCATGCTACAACAGCCAAGTTGAGGAGTTTAACAGAGACTGAATGGCCCATAAAATCTGAAATATTTACTGATTGTCCCTTACAAAAAATGTTTTCAGACTCCTGGTAATAGAATAGTAAAATTTACTTCCTCAAACTTGGGGCATTATGTAGCAACATACTGATTATAGACCTTTATTTGCTCTTGTTTTAGTATTCTATTTCAACTCATGAAAAACTATAAAAAGTGAAATCAGTGGTGACCCTTAGGTCAGTATCGATCTTGTGACAAGTTTGACTTAATGGAAGTTAGGAAGTCAAGTCTTAGTTTCTCTGTTTAATGGCAGTTAGAGTTTGAACGATTTATTTAACCTATTTCCTCATCAGAAAATAAGAGATGAAAAGATATTAGTAAATAGTATACCTATGTATTTAAAAAAGAGCAGGTATACTGTGCAGCATTTTGACAAGGATCATACAAGTTTGTATAAAGACTTCTAGCAAATATACACAAAACATTTATTATTTTTCTAACCTTTCCTTAATCCTCTGTGATTCAAGGTGATGTGTGACCTTTCTAAAAAGTGAGAAACTAAATCTCAGAAAAGTAAAATGACTTAACCAAGTTCCCACAGCTAGTGTATGTTTGAAGTTGGATTGAGGTTAGTTCTACCTTACAACAAAGACTTTTCTTTTTCTGTACCATGCCATAGTCTGTTTTCTTTTGCTATAATAGAACACCTGAGACTGATTTACAAAGAAAAGAGGATTATTTTGGCTCATAGTTTTGGAGGCTGGGAAATCTAAAATTGGGTGGCTGTTTCAAGTGAGATCCTTGTGCAGGTGAAGAAAAGGAAAGTAGAACATATAAAGAAAGTAGGATGTGGAGAGCCTATCTACGTGCTCTAGAGTGACCTGACCTACAGGACACATTTCCAAGCGCAGTGCCTCTTGTCACCTGATCACCTTTGAAAGTCCTACCACCACTCAGTGTTATTGACAGTTAATATGAACAAGATATTTTGTGGGGACATACAAAGCATAGTTAAAACATAGTATAGTACTTCTGTGTTTTATTAGAAAGAAAAATTATCTGAAAAATTTATTTAGTTAGCATAAAACTCTGTAGTACATAAAACCCTAAGGAAGAACAAGTATACTTAAGGAAGCAGTACTAGAGAACTAAAAAAAAGAAAGAAAAAAAGAAGATAAAAAATGAGAAACAGAAAAACAGAAAACAAGAATGGCTAAAAAAATGTGGTATGTGCATACAAGGGTTTACATATGACATAACAGTGGCGGTTATGTCAAACAAGATTAGAGTGTTGTGTGGCCTTTTATGAAACACTAGAGAGCCAGACTTTACCCCAGTCACATTTTCAATAGTGTTCCACAGAAGGTCTTTTTCATTTATTATTATTTTTATTATTATTATAAGCAGGCAGATTGAAAGGATTTGTAAACCAAAACACAACTGCTAAGTCTAAAATTAGGCTTGTCAAGATGAGTGACCCTCTTCACAACATGGTTTCTCAAACTCCTTCCACTTCAAGTTGCTTTTTTACCAGATGTCTCTTGGTGTGCATGTTTCTCGTGCGTCAGCAATTTTATTTGCATGGCCTTTTCATGGCAGTATTCTGATTTATCACACTTCTCACATTGATTTTTTTTTCCTTCTCGACTTGTAAAACGAAAATAGCTGTTTGTGCACAGATGGTGGAGGCAAGTTAGTATTATCAGAGTAATTCATGTTATATTTATGAGATGGTCTGAGTAGCATTTTAGTGAGGGATGTTAAGAAAGGACACCTCCTAGAGAGGTCATATTTCACCTTTTAAATTGTGTTTTTTGGTACTGACAAACCATTTGTTTTAAATTTCAGCTCCCCCCCCCCTTTTTTAATTTCAGTAGGAACTTTAGAACCATCTAATAGCCATGCAATAAAAAGGCAGAATGTTTTCCCAGAAGTTACAGGAGGTGATTATTAACTTGTAAAAAAGGCTAATGCATAAGATCAGAGAAGAAATATTTCAATCCTTTTATTTTCCTTCTACCTTTATGTCTACCCTAAAATTTGTACTGTATATAACTCTAGGTGCAGAAATGTTGCATTAATTCTCTAGAGCTTGTGTAATGAAGTATCACAGTTTACTTCTATATTTAATATTTTTACATTTTTTCACAACAGGCATTTACTAACTCACAGTCCTAGAGGCCAGAATCCAGGATCAAGGTGTAAGCAGAGTCGCTTCCTTCTTCTGGCTTTGAAGGAAGGACCTGTTTCCACCCCTACACTTTGGATTGTAGGCTCCCTGTCCCTTCGTGTCCTCTTTTCTCTGGGAAGGTTTCTAGCCTGAATTTTCCATTTTTTAAAGCATCAGTTATATTAAATTTGCTATCACTATAATATCCCCATTTAAGATATTCATTTTCCTAAAGACCCTTTATCCAAATCAGGTTAAATTCTGAGGTCATGAGGGTAAAGACTTCAACATGCAGATCCTGTGGGCACACAGTTTCAATAACAAGTGCTTGATCTAAGCAAAAGTAACAGATTTACACTTAATTTGTAGTAAGTATCAACATCATACTAACAGCATTCTAATCTGTTCATTTCAATAAAGTTACCTAAATGATCTTCCTCACAATAGATGTGTTGTTTTGAGGTTAAAAGATGATGAATTCTTACAATGTATTGAACTTCCTTATCTATTATACACATTCAAATCTTGGCCTGTATCTATCCCACGGTTACTAGGTTTTATGTGTGTGCATGTTTTCACTATATTAGCTATAGGAATGATGTTAAATATGATTCAAGAAATATAGATTTGGCATACAGGTAATTTCTGCTCTGATGGCTTGAAGAAAATAGGGAAAAGGTATGCTTTTTTTGTTTAAGGGACTATTAGGTATTGGGTATGTATTTTAACATGGAAGGAGTGATAGGAAGGAGGAGGGTAGGCTTAGGAAAGAAGGATTTTACAGGTGAGATCTTTGAAAGAAAAGAAAATAATGACCTGTTTCAGCTGAAAAGCATCAACCACAAAAGGTCAAATGCAGTTCTCTTTAGTTAATCGCTTCTTTGGATCAGCTCACTTATTTTCATCAATTATTCATGTTCAAATGTAAATCTTTTAAGTATTATCAGTACATTTTATTTCATTTTTGGGAAGTGAATATAAAACATTTTAGGTAGTCAGTTTTATTGAGCTTTTAAGAATGTTTCTGAGTGATTCAGAGTAATTTAAATCCTTCTACTGAAATCTTAGCTGTTGCTAAATTTCAGCATGTAATTTTCTTCCTTTGGTAGATATTGAAGCATATTTTTATGACACCACACTACACTCATTGGAATTGTGAGCCTTTGTAAATTCATGCAGATCTCTCTCCCTCCACAAAAGGGTGCATTTTAAACAGAAGAAATAGAATGTGAAATTATGTAGTAGGTAAAAGGAGTGGGTTGTGGTGAGACAGAGTTCAGAAAGTGCCAGAGCACAGGGTTGTATGCAATGTCAGTGAGATTTAAAGTACATTTGTCCATCAGATGAAAATTTATCAGCTTAAAAATACCTCTTTATGTGAAAAGGTTTTGGATAGCAGTTTTTGTACTTGCTGAGCATACACTTATTTGCAAGTTCTAAATTGTTAATGTCTGCTTAGTATTCCCTTATGTTCGTATCCCTTATGTTGTATTGAACTGTCTCATTTTCATTGAATTCTGATATATTTTTTAATTTTCCATTTAACTATGAAATCTTGCTGAGATGAGAAAGAAAAAAATAAAACAAATATAATCCAAGTCCTCTGGTAAAATGGCCCCCTTCAGCTCTTTTAACATCATCACAATGACTTTTTTTTTTTTTTTTTTTTTTGCTTTTTGGAGACAGGGTCTCGCTTTGTAGTTCAGGCTGGCCCTGAGCTCACTCTGGTGCCCAGGCAAGCCACTGCGAACTCAGCAATCCTCCTGTCTCTGCCTCCCAAGTGCTGGGATTACAGGCGTGAGCCACCACGCCCGGCATTGTGGTATGCGGCGTTGATTGTTGGTGGGCGTGTCTCCACGCCCAGCATTATATGTGGTTACCGGGGATCGAACTCAGGTCCTTGCGCTTAGGAGGCAGGCACCGGAACCACTGAGCTAACCCTCCGGCCCATCACAATGACTTTTAATGTCTCTGAACACATCATGTACAATGTTACCTCAGACAAGTTTAAGATTTGTTTCTGGTAACAAAATAATATGTCTGTGTTTTAGAATATTTACAGAATGCAGAAAGCCACATAGAAAGATGTTAAACTCAACGACAACACCAATATCTGGAATACCTTGTTAATGTATTATTTTTTGCTGTATAGCTTCTTAGGTTTTTTGTACCTCTTCCTCATCCCTCAGTGATACACGTACTAATACGTGTCAGGATTTGGTATGTCCCAAGTTTATAATCTGCTACTTTTGTTTAATAACATTCAGTGAAACTTTTTTCAAGTTACTGTATATTCTTTTCACATATTACTTCTCATCATTCTATTATATTTTCCTGGATAAAATGTATTGTTTCATTCCATAGAAATATAAAATAATTTACTTCACTAAAGTATTATTTCAAGACTTTTTTTTTTTTTAACCGCTGTGTTTTTGTATGTCTGACTGTCCCAGCTGAAATTTGTCCTCTATTCCTTTGGTCCAAAGTGTACCTCACAAGTCTTGTTGTGATCCAAATAATCTTTCTTACTGTACCAGACCATCTTCATTATTTTTTTTTATTGAATTCTTTATTGGTACAATTTATATACATCTCAAAATCACATATAACATTGGGAAATTTGTACCAGTATATGCCACAAGTTA
>PVIC010047302.1:0-13909 GCA_004025085.1 Thryonomys swinderianus | reverse complement strand
AAAAAAAAAAAAATTCATTATCGACACCTGTCAGTGAGCGCAGAAATTTTGATCATTTTTGTTCATTGATGCCTAATAGTTTGTAGAATGGGAATCACAAAAAAACCCAGGGCAGATTTTATTTTGAATATGGGTACCAGAATTTTAAGCAAAATATTAGCAAAACAAGTTAGAATCCCTCAGGACCCAGTATGAATTCACTTAGTCTGGTACCCATAGTGATATTCTTGAATGATCAGTGATATGGGACATTTTTTGATATAGTTATTTGCTGTTTGTACTTCTTTTTTTTTTTTTTTTGAGACAGGGTCTCGCTTTGTAGTTCGGGCTGGCCCTCAGCTCACTATGTAGCCCAGGCAAGCCTGGAACTCAGCAATCCTCCTGCCTCTGCCTCCCGAGTGGAAAAGGTGAGTCTTGCTGAAAATGCCCAGACTGGCTAGAGACCAGGTCTTCGGATGCAGCCTGGTCAAAAAGGGAAATCCAAAGAGCTTAACTAAATTTGGTTAGAGAAAGAGGCTTTCTTGCAGGCTCTGGTTTCTCAGAAAAAGTTGCCTTCTACAGGTGCAAAAACAGCCACTCAGAGAACAGCTTTTTGCCTGAGGTTTACTCTAATCCACCTCATGCCGCCTGAGGCCCAGTGCAGGTTCTGGTCATATCTGCCGCCTGCCAACAAATTCTAAGTAAAAGGGCCCAGCCTTCAGCCCCAGTTTTCCTCCAACTTCCTGCTGTCACCCGGGTTACATCTGCTTCATCTGTGGGCCTCTCAAGTGGCCCAAAGCCACAGGGAGTCCCCTACCCAAGCCATGGAGACGGAAGCTGGGTGGTCCAGGCCTGGGCCGGGCCAGGCACTAATTAGCCCAAGCCTCTGGAATGTTAAGTGCCCGGTCTGGAATGCAGTGCCTGGCGGCTGCACCGCCCAACCACCAGACAGGCAGCCCCTGCCCTGCGGATGGAGAGGAGGGATGGGCGCTGTGGAGATAAAGATGGGGTGGGCAGGCACCTGGGGGCCTGAAATGCATATGACAAGGACCCGAGGGAGGTCTCTGGCCAATAGTGGAAGAGGCAGCTGTCCCCAAATGGACCTGGGGCTCAGCCAGCAATGCAGGTGAAAGACTTGTTCCTGACCGCAGACCTGGCCTCAGCTGGTGGCAGCCCAGCGATGCCATGCAGCAAAGGCCCCCTGTGGGCCAGGCCTGGGTGCTGACCCGCAGAGACACTGACTTGGTACTCTTCTGCTGTTTTAAGCTGCTAACTTTTAGGGGGCTCTCTTAGGTGGCTTAGGGTGCCTCCCCTTTTGCATCATCCTTTCCCTGCCACCCTGAGGGTGACCAGCAGGGTGACCACAGGCACAGAAGGGAGTGAGAATGAGAGCCCAAATCTTGGCCGTCTTAGAAGGGTAGGGACACCCTACCTGCAACTTGACAAAGTAGCTCCTCCTCAGGCAGATGTCATGACTCTGTGGTCCAGGTCAGGAAACTGAGGCAGGAGAGACGGAGTTGTGCAAAGTCACACAGAAGGCTAGCTTTTGTGGTGGGGCAGGACATCTGGGCCTAGAGGGACCTTGAGGACTCTCTGGTCCCTCCTCAAGCTTCCACGATCAGCCCCACCATCTATTATACCTAAGGACCTGGCACAGGCTGGGAAGGGCTGACTCTGTCAAGGTCACGAAGCCAGGAAGGCCCAGGTCCAGGACTAGGACAAAGCTTTTTCTGCTTGGCAGCCCAGTGGCTCCTAAACTTTGGCTGCACTGGAATCATCTGGAAGGCTGGTTCCAGAATCAAGGCCTTGTCCCTGAGGTTTCAGATATTGTGGGTTTGAGGTGTGTGTGGGGGTGTCCTGCATCACTGAGACACAGTACCTGACAGCTTGAGAGGTTTATTTGGGCTCACAGTTACAGACCATGTCTGGCTGGCTCTGAGGCGAGTGTCATGGTAGAGGGGCCTGGCGAAGGAGAGCTGCTCATGGCAAAGTGGTCAGGAAGCAGAGAAAGGAGGAACCTGCGAAGAAGGTAAATTCCTCCAGGCTCCGCCCCTGCCCAGGCCCCGCCCCTTCAGAGCAGACCCCTCCCCCTACTAGCAAATCAGCTCTAAACCTCATAATCAGTCACTTTCCCAGCGCCCTGCCCATGAGCACATGGATACGAGTCATAAACGGGAGGCTTGAGGATTTGTAGGCTGACAAATCCCTAGCTGTGGTGATGCCACTGACTGGAAACACATGTTGGGAACCTGTCCCTCGAATTGCTCTCCTGATGGTTGCTGTGGGAGAGGCCAAGGGCAGTGTGTAGGGTCCCCCAGTCCCTGCGCTGGCATTATCTCCTTTGACAGAGTGGGGTGAAAATAGTTCAGGTCAATCACACATTAGATGTAAGAATAATGTTTGTCATGAAAACTACCAAATAGGAGGCCCATGGTACATGGGTCAGGTTTTGTCACAGTGACCAAAGAGCTGAAGAAAAGAATTTGGTGGAGGAAGTTGACTTTGGCTCACGATTTCCATGTTCTCAGTCAACGGTCAGCTGGCTGCATTTTGCTGTGGCCCAAGATGAAGCAGAAACATCATGGCGGACAGGAGTGCTGAGGAAAGCTATTAACTTCCTGGTGTCCAGGTAGCAGAGAGAGGAGAAAGACCCTGAAAAGTAGGGAATGGAGGGCCGGGGACTTAGCTCAAGTGGTACCGCGCCTACACTGGAAGCACAAGGACCGGAGTTCAATCCCTGGTACCACCAAAAAAAAAAAAAAAAAAAGGGAATAGGGACCACATATGGTCCTATCATGACCCCCTGACTTGCTTCCTGCAATTAGGGCCTTCTTCTTGTGTCCACAGCTTCCCCAAAAATGCCATCAAATTGCATCAAGGGATTTATCCATGGATAAAATCAGAGTTGTCTCAGTCCAGTCACCCCTTGAAAGCTCACCTCTGACACAGGAGACTTTGGGGGAACATTTCTGATCACAAGGAAACACAGGAAAGTGAAATCACTATCCCAGCCGTTGTGTTGTCTCCTCCTGTGCTTTGACATAGGGGATGGTACAGGCTGGAGGTGTGCGGCATTTGCCTAGCACACAGGAGGCCCCAGGTTTGATTCCCCAGCTGTGTAAAACCTTGTCCCTCCAGAATCTGGCCTTCAAATTAGGTCCATGGTACATAGCTCTGCTCACACCCACTGCTTAGAGAAGACAAAAGTCTATGAGCTGGCAGTGGTTAGGATCCAACATCACCAGCCCTCAGGCTCCATTCCTAAAATCCCAGGACATTTTATTTCCAGGCCACTGGGGTCCCATGTGACTTTTCTTATGCCTACTTCCTGTGGCAGAAGCTGTTGCTTATGTCTGTCTCCTTTTTTTCTTCTAGGGCAGGGCTCAGCCAACAAAAACCCATCACACAAACCCTGCCTGCTGCCTGCAAAGGACCAAAGTGTTTTATCTGTATTTATTTTTGAGTTATTAGGGATCAAACCTACAACCTCACACTTGCTAGGCAAGTCACTGAGCTGGTGTCCCCAGCCCCTATGGTGGCAGGAAGTATCTAATACTTTGGGAATCATGGGAATTAGCTCATTTACAAAATGTGATGTCCATAAAAATTTTTAATGACAATGCAGATGTATTTATCATCATGCTTTTGTGGCAAGGTAGACAATGCCGTGGAGACAGTGTGGCCCATACCACATGACTAAGTCCTTGCCAAGGGTTTGTGAGCAGAAGTGATGGTCCCTAAGGAGCAAAGAAATATCCCCTCCATCCCCTTCTTCTGCCTAGAATGCAGATGTGGGAGCAGCCAACTGGGGGCCCCAAAATGGCAAAACAACCAAAAAGAAAAGGTGTACCCACCCAGTCCCTGGCACCCTACCCTTGGAAGGTCCCCGTGTGCTGTGACACAGCTTGACAGAGGAATATCACGCCTGTGCCCCAGCAGGCTTGCCAGGGTCTTGACATGGCCCAGCACAGCAAAGGTCTGGTTCTATCCTTTATTAAGTGACCTAGGACTGCTTCCTCTTACAAAATGCCACTCAGCAGGACTCTTGGGGACTGCAGTCACCCTTAGCCAGCCCTGGGCCACAGCTAACAGCAGCTAAATAGTCAGCTATTAGCAACTAAGACTTTCCAGAAACCTAATCCTGGCTCTCAGCCTGCTCCAAACCCTTGTGCCCCGCTTCCCTTCCCTCGGATAAGATCTCAACTCTTGCCTGACCTGCAGGACCTTCCCGCCCCTGCCCGCACGGCCCAGCCTTTCAACCAGCAGCCAGATGGAGTCACCCGGCCTCCTGCTCAGGGTTGTCCGGAGGTCAGAGCCATCTCAGAGAGCAGCGCTCCGCCAAATGACCCCTCGGACATTCCTTAAATCACTCAGGGCCGCTGCACACGCCCCGATTCTCTCCCGCAAGCTCTGGGCGCTGCCCCTTCCCACCGGTCCTCGCGGCCCCCAAGCTCCTTTCCCGGCTCTGCAGGCCCTGGGGAAGCGCACCGCCCCCAGGAAGGCCGCCCTGACTGCTACCCCGACCCCGCAGGCGGTCCGCGGGGACCCCTCTGCCCGGCAGCGGCTCCCGCGCCCAGTCCCCGGCGCCCGGCGCGGTTTGGCGCAGCAGCGGCGGCGCCCGCGGGGGCTGCGCGCCAAGGGAGGGCGCCCGGCCGAGGGGGCCGGTTCCCTGCCCAGCAGGGCGCCACCGGCCTGTCCCACACCCTCTCTGCCGCCTGCCCAGTGACCTAATTATTGTTTTTTCTTCCAGCCCCTGCGCAGGGGAAGAGAAATTCCTGGAGGATGACACAGGCCCGCGGCCGCCGGGACGCACGGGACCGGCCGGGCCGGCTGCGCCCCCGCCCCCGCCTGAGTACAGAGCTCAGCGGAGATGGGGCTGCCCGCCCGGTGGGGCCTGCGGGCGCCCGGAGTCCGGGGGGCCTGGGCGGGGCACGGTGCCCTGTGTGCGGGCCTGTACCCCATCCCACGTGCGCTGTGCACGTGGCTGCTCCTCAGCGCCGGACCCTGGATGGCGCCCGAGACCAGAAACTGCCCTGCGCCTCATTCCCCTGTGGTGCAGTGGGCTGGTCGAGGAGGAGGAATCGAACCCAGGCCCGCCCTCATGCTACATAAGCACCCTACCAGCCCGCACACCCCGGACTGTGGCCGCTAACCGCCGCTGCGCACTGCAGCAGTGGGGTGGACCCCAGGCCTCTGTGCTGAGCTACATCCCCAGCTCTTGATCGTTGTCACAGGGGTCCGTGGAGTCACTGCGTTGCCCGGGCTGGACCCTAGCTTTCCATTCTCCTGCCTCAGCCTCCCAGGATGCTGGGATTCCAGGCGTGGGGAACTTGACCAGGGATGTCTCTTCCTTCTGCGAGCAATGTCAATTGGGCGCCTCCACCCACTGGCACTGTGTTAGGCCTGGAGGTTAAAGTGGTGACCCAGAGAAAACGCTTAGCTGGGGGAGGGGGCATAAATAGATACACATACCTGATGACATAAGGCTTCAGATAGGTATTACAGAGACAAATCGAGGGGCAGGGGCAAGGCTGTGTGGGAACTGGTGTTCTAGTTTGTTTTGGAGTCTTGAAAGTGGGTCTCCTATGTGGCCCAAGCTGGCCTTGAACTCATGCTGGTCCTCCTGTCTCAGCCTCCTGAGTGCTGGGATTACAGGCGTGAGGCACCTCATCCAGCTGGAGTTCCTGCTTGGATTCAGTGGTCCCGGAAGGAGGTGGAGGCTGGAGTATACTGTGTTGGGAACCCACAAGGTGGTGAGCTAAGGGGAGGCTTTGAGATGAAGCTCCTCCTTCCCACGCTCCCTGGCTGTGTGACTTTGCACACGGCCCCTGACCCTCTGTGTGTTGGGCCCTGAGCCTGTCTGGTGAGAGGGTGTGGGGTGTTCCCCTGGGATGAGTGGGGTGCTCTGGGGATCCGTGTGTGCCCAGATGACTGGGGGGCACTCCAGAGAGGCCTTGATTTTTCCCTCTGAAGATGGAGCCTCTGTCCAACCCCAGGAAAGGCCGGGAATGGGGTGGTGTTGGGGTTGCCCTGCAGCTCTCTTCCCTTTAAGCTCTCTCCCGCGCTGCGCCCTCTGCCTGTGGTGTGAGGCAGGATTAAGGAGATGGGGAGGAAGCCGGCTTCCCCAGGAAAGACGGGCCAGAGGCGCTGCCAGAGGCTGCACCTGCTACCCCCAAAACTAGGAAAGCTGAGGGTCTGCCTGGCCCAGGGGAGTCTGCCTGTGCCCATCTGGGGACACAGCTTCACACGCCCAGGGAGCACGAGCAAGGTGTGTGGGACCCTCAAGTGGATCCACCCAGATACCCAGGGACCAAAGGGCCAAATACAGCGTGACGTCGTCACGTAATAGACTATTCCCTGGCAATGTTTTCATTATTATTACATATTTTTTTATACACGGTCTCGCTATGTAGTGAACTTGAACTTGCAGTGACCCTCCTGCCTCAGCCTCCCCAGCGCTGGGATTCTAGGAGTGCCACACTGTGTGTGGGGAGCAACATTATATCCAGAAGAAACTCTAGACAGAGGCTGCACGGTGTGGGAATCTGATGTTTTGAGTGAAAGAAGCCAGAGGTAACAGAATACGTCCTGTGGGATTCCGTGAATGCGAAGTTCAAGGACAGGTAGGGCTAAGTCTGTGGTGAGAAGGGCCCGGATGGCGACTGCCCTTGAGGTGCTGCCTGGGCGGAGGCTGGAGGAACCCAGCGCGTGTTGAAAATGTTTTCTGTTTGGCCCGGCTGCTCCCTGGTGGCTTTATACATATGTAAACCCGTGTGTTGTGTTCTCTGTACGTGTAGTTCAAGAAAAAGCTTGAACAAACAAACAGCCCCCGGGGCTGAGAGAGGGCCAACGGATGGGGATGTAGACTGGCCCCCTCTTGATGCCACTCTCCGAAGGACAGGGCATCCCGAGCAGCCGGCCTTTGGCCCAACCATGCTGCGTCCACCACGGTCCCCAGATGATACTGTGCCGTTGGGTCTTTTCTTCTTTTTGGTTTACTTTTTCTGCCGCTGTGCTTGATGAGACAATGATAGTGTTTATTGTCACTGTGTGGCAACTCGCCTGCCTGCAGGTCCCGGGGGCTGGTGTGTGGCAGGGACCCAGGAGTCGGGGACATGGCTCTCCTGCCCGAGGTCACTGTCCCAAGCCCAGCGTGAGGGTGCGGCTCGCCAGGGCCACCCAGGAAGTCTGCAGAAGAGCCAGCAGGGGCCGGGGAAGGAGGAGAGGCCGAGAGCCAGCTGCCTGGGTACCAGCCAGCCTCCCTCTCTGCCCACTGGGCAGGGCCCTTCTGGTCTCAGCCTGGGACCTGGGACACCCTGCACAGAAGAGAGGACACCGGCGGGAGAAGCAGGGGGTACTCCTGCTGAGCAAGGCGTGGGTGGTTCCTCCACCAGGTGCGGGCAGCAATACCCTCTCTCCACCCCATGGCCCTGCATTCTTAGGGACACAGTAGAGCCATAAAAGCTGACTGGCGGGGACTCCAAGGGCCAGGAGGAAGTTGTGGGGAACCGGGGACAGGCCTGGTGGGAGGCTCTGTGGTCACTGAGGAGCCCTTGGGAGCTGCTGTTGCTGTAGAGGGCATCCTCCCTGGCAATGCCCACAGGGCACCTGCCCCCTGAGCCCTGGGTAGCCTGATGCTGGGCGTCCCTATGAGCCTCGATCTCACCCGGCCAGATCTTGTACCTCCAATTCGGCCTGCTGGCACTTGGCTGAGGGCCTTTGTGACCGAGTCTCACTCCTGGAACCCCCAGTCCCCCTGAGACCCCCCTTCCTTCAGGTAGGACCCCATGGGGTCGGGCAGGGGTCTAGGAGGGTCAGGTCTTCAGCCCTCTCTTTCCAGAAGCCCCTGTGCTCCTGGACCTTGTCTGATTTGTCCCTAAGTCCCTGTGCCTGTCACAGAGCCTGGCATTGGGGGTGCTGGCAACACGAAAGGACATGTGTACAGGGTGACATTGGTCTCATTTGAGGGGATCTGGGAGATCCGGGACCCCAAGCCTCATCTACCACCCCCTTCAGAGGGATGATATCTGGGTCAGGGGTGCTGCTCTGGGCTCCAGGGCCAGCCGAGGCCAGGAGTGCAGAGGGCAGGGACCCCGGAGGCTGACCTCAGACCCCTAGGCCTGTCTGAGAGGGAGCCTGTGACAGCACATTATCAGGCCCTGTCGCCAGCCTTATCTGTGGCTTCTTAGAGAAGGAGCCCTGGTCAGTCACTCAGACCACTCCAGCCCAGAACAAAGCAGCCGCCTCAGCTGGCGCCCCGTCCCCGGGTGCCCAGCACCCCGTGGGCTGGGCAGCCTGTGGCCCACACCGGGTGTCCGGGGGGGTGACTCCCTGGCTGTCGCCAGCCAGTCTGCTCGGGCTCCCCACGCCAAGGGCCTGCCGCCGCCGAAGCCTTTCCCATGGGCCTGTCTTCAGAACGGGCTCAGGGTCACCCCAGCCTCCGGGCCCTGCTGAAATGCCAGCCACAGAGGATGAGAGACAGAGGGGCCTGTCAGAAGCGAGGGCCAAGTACTGGCGTGGGCGAGGGCTGGGGCGGAACTGGTCAAATGTTTACTTGGACCCCGGGCCATGGGGGCAGCAGGCGCCTGGCCCGGGGCCTCTCTTCCTGCTACCATGGGGCACATCCCAGAGGGGGCTGCCAGCTGAGGCCATGGCATGTTTGCCAAACCCTGCCCACTGTAGGGGAGATGCAGGAGCTGAAAAGGCTGGCTTCTCCCAGTCAGGAGGCACCCACTCCTTTAGCCTCCTGCAGGACAGCCATGGATGGTTGGGCAGGTTGTGTACTCTAAAAGGGCCGGACACCTTTGCAGTTAGACAAGGGGCACAAGCAGTTTAAACGCTACTTTTTGATCTGTCTTCAAGGGGCAGAAACCTTTGTGGGTACTAGAGACTTTATGACTACAATTTGGGCTGGGGGTGGGGCTCTCTGTCTGTAATCCCAGCCATCAGAAGGCAGAGGCAGGGTTGTGAGTTTGAAGCCAGCCTGGGCTCGCTCCATAGTGAGAACCTGTTTAAAAGAGAAAATGGAGGACCCATGGTTGTTCCTGTAGGAGCTCAGTCCATTGGCAGTGGGCTCGCTGCTGTAATTCAGGACATGGTGGATGTGAGTTTTCGGTGAACAGTGAAAGAAATACAAATTATGACCCATGCAGTATCCCGTGAGGCACAGGCGCAGGCAGGTCGAGGAGGAGCTGAGAAGCAGGCAGAGCCTCAGAGCTGCCCAGCTACCTGGTCTCACAGACCAGGGACCTTGTGCGAGCCGGCCCAGGAGGGTCGAGGGCTCCCTCTGGTGGCCGTGTCTGGCACAGGTTGAGTCCACCAGACTCACCGCCACCGTCCCCTGGTGGCCAACTGTGATTCTTACAAACGTATCCCTCCCAGCAACTGGGTTATTTTGAAGCTAATCCCTGACATTATATTATTTCATCCACACATCACCGAACAGTAAGGCCTGAGTACGGCATGACTTGGGGACACTGGAAATTCACCCAAAGACTCCCATGGTTACAAAGAGGGAACCTTGGTTCCTGGATCCCACAAAGTTCCTGCTCTGTGGGGAGCTTTTGGTCTGGTGCAATCTCTTTTTACTTCCCCGGTACTTGGGCCTCTTCTCCCACTTGAGCTTAGTCACCTCCTGGTCCCCATGTTCCTCAGGATGTGGCCTCAGGACAGGAAGCTGTTCGACACCTCCCCAAGTTTCTGGCAGCCCAGGCTTCCTCTCTCTTGGGTCCCTGGTGACCACACGGGCTCCCAGGCAGTGAGAGCTCCTGGGAAGGTAGGGAGAGTGCACAGGAAGTCACGGAAGAATCCAGATTCACACGCAAGGCCCCTAGGGAGTGCCTGGCTCTCTGAGCTCAGCTCCCGCCTTGTGGTTCAGACTCGCTGCTGGGGCTCTGGGGCAGCGTGTCTGCGCACCGCCTGGCCTCCTAGATGTGGGACAGCAGCCAAGAGGTGCAGGGACCTTCCTGAGGCCACATGGTGTCTGGAGGCCCCGTGAGTAGCGGCCGTCCAGTCTCTGCAGACCGGGCCGCACATGTGCTTCACTGCCCCAAACTCCCTCATCCCGATCCACCGTCACGTGGGCTTTGTGCTTTTTAGTACCAGTGCTTGAACCCAGGGCCTTCACCCTGAGCTTTTTTAAATTTTGAGACAGAGTCTTGATGAGTGGCTAAGCGGCGCAGGGTGGGCTCGAACTCCTTGCCGCTTGTTTTCTCCAGTGCCCGTGGAGCCTCGGTTCCACAGAAGTCCCTGGACAGGAAATTCCGCACACCTTTTCCTTCTCCTAGGTTGCTGGTCTGCGCTCATTCATTCATCAGCTATTCAGTCAACACTTCCCTGATCCTGTAAGTGCTGGCCCAAGCTGTTGTAAGTTTCATACAGTTCTGAGATGTACAAACACGTAACAGATACAAAATTTCCTCCTGCCCTTTGCAGTCAACTCTTCTCCCCTCATCCACTCGGGTCTGTTTTCAGTCCCCCAGTTCTGTCTTTCGCAGGAGGTCCCAGGAAGGCAGAGCCAGGCGGCTTTCTTTCTGGAGGAGAGGCCTCCTGCAAAGCACAGTCATGCGGGATCGTGCAGTTTGTGACCTTTGGGGTCTGGCTTCCGTCACTTAGCAGAAGCACTTTTGCGAGGCATCTGTGGTGCTGGGCGTATTTAGGGGTCCGCTCCTCTGTATTGCACTGTAGATGGACTATAATTCACTTATCTTCGCCACACGATGAATGTTTGGGTTATTTCTGGTGTGGGGCAGTTCTGAATAATGCCTCTGTAAACATTCTGTTTCTGTGCAAACATTAATTTCCATTTCTCTGAGGCTGATTCCTACAAGTGGGGCTGCTGGGTCACATGGAAGTTTATGTTTAGCTTTACAGGAAGCTGCCAGACTGTGGCTCAGAAGGGTTGTCCATTTCCAAAGCAGTAAGAACCTTTAATGTCTGAACGTTCACTTGGGCATCTATAAAAGCACCAGGGTGGATTCTGTTTCTCACAGGAAGCATCACTTCTTGGGCAAATGTAAATTTCTCATTTCTCTGCTGCAGACAGCTGGAGTGGGTTTCTGGTTTGGATGTTTGGTAGGAATAAGAAAATACCCCACACCCTGGGAGACTGAGGCAGGAAGGATCTAAGAAGGTTCAAGCCCAGCAGTTTAGTAACATAAAAAGACTTGATCTCCAAAAAAGGAAGGGGCGGGGGCCTGGAGATTTAGCTCAGTGGTTCCAGCACCTGCCTAGCAAGCGCAAGGTCCCTGGTTCCACCTTGGTAACCACATACAGCGATACCGGGTGCTGAGTTCGAGGCTTGCCTGGGCTACATGGTGAGCTCAGGGCCAGCCTGAACTATAAGGCGAGTCCCTGTCTCAAAAAAAAAAAAAGGAAGGGGGGGGCTGGGCTGTAGCTCCATGAAAGGCTCTGAGTTCAATCCCCAGTATAGAAAGAAGAAAGGAAAGAAAGAAGCAAAGAGGGAAAGAAAAGAGCCAAATTGTTTTCCAAAGTGACTGCACTGCTCTGTATTCTCAACTGTGATGTATCAGTTTTACCTTCTCTACATCCTCACCGGCTAAAAACTCAACCTTTCCCTTCTCCTCTTTTCTCCTTTCCTTCCCCCACCTCCCTCCTCATGCCTCCTTCCCTTTCTTTTCTCTCTCTCCCCCTTTTCCTTCTCCGCAGCACCAGGGATCAGATCCAGGGCATGAAACAGGGCAGGTGAGTACTCTGTCGCTAAGCAGCACCCCCAGCCCGTTCCTGACTTTTTCTAACATCGGCAAGGGCCTCCTCCTGTCTTACTTGGCTTCGTCCCCAGCCCTCATCACCAAATTATCTCTGAAGCAACTCCCAGACATCCTGTGATGTCGTTCCTTTTCAACATTGTACCTAAAAGATAAGAATTCTTTTTTTTACAAAGCCACAACACTCTCACCGTCTACCCCAGGCAGGCTGTCGTTACAACAGGTAGCGTCAGATGTCTGCTGGGTTCCCGCATTTCCCTGGGGTCTCGTGGACACCGTGGCCTTTTAATGGCTGTGACCTACTGAGTCAGGAAGCAAAGGCGGCTTGAGTGTCCCGATCAGTTTATGCATCTTGAGGTTCCTGGGCTGGAAAGTTCTGTAGACCATTTCCTCTCTTGGTGGTTAGGTTCCTAACTGTGTAGATTGACTTGCTTCATTTGTCTTTGGGTTTTTAGGAATTTCTGTAAAATTGCAATTAGGCTTTCAAAGTCTATCCTACAAAATAAAGTATATTGAGGGAAGTCTGACTTTGGTGTCCACCGCAACGATGAATTTAGACCAATAGTGCTTTATCCCTACGTGGACTTAATTCATTATGCAAATATGTACTAATAATAGTCTGTTGGTCTGTCTCCCTCCGGGGTCAGGGCCCAGCCCCAGGGTCCAGCATCAAAGGCTGTGTGCCCTCTGCCACCTGCTACCCTATGTCCCCGCCAGCCGTGGTTCCCTGTATCGCCCTGGCCGCCTGGCAGCGTCCTCTGCCACCTTCCCATCAGCGAGGGCCGGCAGACTCTTGGATTTTGGCCAATCTGATAGGTGGCAAAGAGGACCTCTGAGGAGTTTTAATTTGCATTTCTTTTATTTAAGCAACGCCTGTCGTCTTCTCATAGCACGAAGGGCCACTCTGGTCGGCGGTGTCCCGACTCCTGTGTGGCTGTAGCCCGTTTCTCTAGGATGGACACCGGGGTTCTCCTTCCCTGCTTTTAGGGGCCTTTTGTAAATCTGAGGCCTCGAGGCCACATCCGGGTTCCCAGCTGCGGTGGTTTCCGGTTTTCTCCTTGCGCTCTTTCCTTCTTCCTGTGACGGCGCAGCTCCTTGTTCGCTGTTTCTTGGGCCGCGACGGTGAATTAGGAGGTGTGCGGAGGCTGGATAGAGGGTCGGTGGGTGACTAGGTAGGTGAACAGGCCGGTAGAGTGTTGGGTGGTGGGCGGACGCGTGGACAGATGGATCCGTGAGGACACAATAGCATTTTGGCCCAGGAGCCACGCCAGAGCTAAGCTCGAAACAAGTACTTCCAGGATCGAGGTTTCTTCCCTCCCCGCATCCTCTTCACAGCTACCCAAGGTCTGAACTCCCACTTGGAGATTTCTCAAAGCCGCTTCAGGGTCAAAGCCTCTTTTGCTGATGTAAAAGAATGCCGGCTTCTTGTGGAGAACGTGAGGACTACAGAGAAGCACAAAGAGGGAAACAAATTGTGTCTTAGTTCATTACCCAGCGTAAACCACCGTGGGCATCCGGGTCTATTTTACCCTAACTTCTTTTTGTCATGTATTTTATTGTACATGTACACACACAGACACACTTCCTCATAACAGAGTGTAGAGACTTTCTCACAGTATCAAACTTCTGCACATTTTAATTTAGAATAAATCCCACAAGCGCTGGGAATGTAGCTCAGTGGCGCCACCGCTTGCCTTGGAACAGCAAGGTCCTGAGTTCGATCCCCTGTACTGCGGAACATGAATCCATAAACAGAGTAAGTCTCACCAAAGGGTTGCACCATAGCCTTACACTACCACCTAACCTCTCCATGCCTCAGTTGCCTCCTTTATCTAGTGGGGATGTTGTTCTTTCCGTCTTGAGGTCCTCATCAGAGCCGTGACCGGCACGAGTGGGTCAGCGCTCGGTGAGTGTGATGTCGTCGTTAGCACTCTCACGTCCTACTGTGAATTCTGAGTTTGTAGCTGCAGCTAACACATGGGAGTCTCTTCTGGTGGGATCTGAATGGCTTTGCAGTGCCAGAGGAACAGTGGGGTCTGAGAGCCCTGTTGGCACCTGGTGCTGCCACGGGCCACACTCCAGCCATGACGGTCGCTCGGCCGCATGCTGTCACTTCTGCACGGCCGAACCTCGTGCCAGGCCGCAGGATCTGGCTGAGCGAAACGGCAGACTTTGTGTGGGGGGTGGGGGTGGGGATGGGGGTT
>PVIC010047301.1:0-13921 GCA_004025085.1 Thryonomys swinderianus | reverse complement strand
TAACAGTTCTTTCTCTGCAGATCAAGTGTCCAGTATAAGATTCTGCCTGCTGCTAAGTATATGCATCCTAGTTATGCAATCGGGGTAATAAACGTAGGATGCACTTACTGGAAAGGTTTCTATCACCTGGTTTCTGTCACAAGTGGGGGATCATGAGGGTGCTTTTGGTTCCCTATACACAATAGCCCTCAAAAGATCTCTACTCTCTCCCATCCCTCTATGCTGTTATTATGGTAGATGACCACAGGCTCCTTAGGGAAAGGTGGGAGAAAGAACAGCCTTGTCTTCCTGTCATGGGATTGCAGCATCTTTTCTCAAGGGGACCTCGCCTCCAGAAGGGCTGGCCGAGACCTAGAAAGTGGGTGAGAGTCACGACTTTCCATGTCTGAGGCTGACAGAAGCTTTTCCGTGCTAACCAAATTCTTGAGTGTTCCTGGTTACAGAAGTCAAGTAGCTCCTCAGCTGCCCACCTAGTTCGTTCCCTTTGGTCATTATGGTCTGCTTATTAGCCACTGCCTGGCAAGAGAAGACACCCTGGTTGAGATCGCAATCTGGCCCATTTCTGCCAGGAACTCTCTGACGGTCCGAGCACATTGTGAACGTCCCTCGCTGGACGTGAACCCCCCCCCCCCCCCCCCGCCAGACATGCACAGCCGCTGTGTCAGGACGGCTGAATGATTTCTACAGGCAGCACGGTGGGCAGGGGTGAAAGAGCTCGGGAGAGAAGGGTGATGCGGCAGAGGTAAGGTGCTGCCTGGTTACATTTACACATCATCACTGGAGAAGCCTTCAGTGCTTAGGATCTGGCTGTAAGCTAACCCGTTTAACCCACCAAGAAGCCACGCCAGTGATCAGTATAGAAAGATGAGCCAACAGAATAGAGGACACATACAAATGAGTCTGCTGTGTCGCCTCTCCCAGAACACTGCCTCGGGCCGTTTTCTTTGCTGAAAATATCTCCTTCATTTATCTCTCCTTCTCTGATTCTCTTCTGGGTACAATCTCAACAAGAAGTCTGTCTCCATCTGTAAAGATGAACCCAACAACTTCTGATTATATCACTGTCCATCCAGCCCCCTCCACCGGAGATAAAACCCAAGGACTTTGCACTGAGCCACATTTCTGGCCCTTTAATAAATGAAATTTATGATGAAAATGGCAATGAGACAGGGTCTCACTAAACTGTCCAGGTTGAGCTCAAATTTAGAATCCTCCTGTCTCAGCCTCCCAGAGTGCTGGAATTATCGGCATGTTTCAACACATCTGGCTTTATCTAGTTCCTTGTAGTTTCCTTTGTGAAATATCAGCTAGTGACTCACTCATTTCTCAGGTTGTTTCTCACAGTTCTTAACTCCCTTGATCATAAATTATGCACTAATAGGGAAGGAATAAATGTGATTCAGAAAAAAATAAAAGAGTATGTATATAGGGGTGGGGAGGGGGTGGGTGGGCAGGGATGTGGATAAAAATGAGAATTGACCTGTGTCACATATTGGTACAAATTCCCCAATGTTGTGTGTGATTGTGAGCTGTGTATATAATGTATCAATAAAGTTTACTGAATAATGAAAATAAATAAATAAATTATGCACTAAAAAAGGTTGTTCAGCTCAGGTCCCTGAGGCACAGATTATGGAAGTTTATTAGGGAATGTCTTTGGGATCAGTACCTACAGCAGGAAAGGAAGGAAATAGGACTGAATAGAGGGAAGGGCTAAATTGGACTGCAGATGCCTGAAAGCCTAGGCAGCCCCCAAAGCTGTTGAGGTAGCCTGTCTTGTCCCACCTTGACACCAAGGGGCTGGATCCTTATAGGCTGCATCCATTAGTCATTGGTCGGGAACGGGCCCCAGGGAGGGTATGTCCCTGGGTGCATGACTGAGAACATTTCCCAGAGAATGAGTCAACTTACAGCCCTCCGTGAGCAACACTCCCAGCAGCTGGGGAAATGGTATCTCAGTTCTGGAGGGAAGATCTGGGCAGTACTTCTCAGTATTAACTTCAGTCCACCCTTTTTTTCTCCTTGGATTATTTTCTTTATAAATTAGGTTCTGCAAACAGCTCCTCCAGGATTCTGATTGGTTCTTTTTTTCTGGGAAGCGTAACAGAAAAGTTGGCAAAGGAAACCATAGCGTCTGTCCCTGCAGCAGCTAGATAGGGTGATCTTCACACTCTTTTCTGATGGTCTGAGACCCTGGCTGCTGATTGCTTCTCAGGGAAAGAGACTAGAAGGAGAGTTCCCCGGAGATGACCCGGATGCCAAACATTTTTTTTCCCGGTGTCATTTCATACAAGCAACTCCATCTCCTCCTAGTGATCTAAGTCAGTTAGTTAGCCTGCTGAGTCCCATGTGATGCATCCCCAGAAGGATGCCTTTCCTTCCCTTATCTCTTGCAACAAGAAGCCTGAAGCAGTTGACGGGATGAGAACTGTGTTCCCAAGTGGAAGTGGTTTCCCCTTAGGATCTAAGACCTCTGATCCCACAGAGTCTGGAGCTGCAAGGACAGAAAGCAGAAGTTCCTGGTAGTCACTGATTGTGATGATAAACACGGTCGCTTCTACCTCTACTTTGTTTCCTAGAGGTTCCCAAGTACCATACAGCCATGTGTAACCTAGGCTGTGCCCTGCAACCCCGAGGATGACGTTCCTTCCTGTCACGTTCTCATCTCCAGTCCTGAGCTGCAGCAGACCCTTCCAAGTCCGTTCTGTCCTGTTAGGAGGCTGACAGTTTTTTTTGGGGGGTGGGGGAGTTGTACAGTATTTGATAGAATCAGTTCAGCCCATAATCATGTACCCACGTTCATACTTTTTTTTTTTTTGAGACAGGGTCTAGCTTTGTGGTTCAGGCTGGCTCTGAGCTCACTATGTAGCGCAGGCAGCCTTGAACTCAGCGATCCTCCTGCCTCTGCCTCCCGAGTGCTGGGATGACAGGCGTGAGCCACCACGCCCGGCACATTCATACTCTTTTGTGGTAAAGTAGGTCCCTTATGGATACAATGCCATATGGAATTTCATATTTATGGATCAGACATTATATTGTCATTTAGAAAGTGTGCTAGCTGACATACTGTGGGCAGGAAAAGCAAACCTATACTATATTATGGATTTTTATCAAGATGAATTGCTCTCCCTTCCTGTAAAGGAAGAGTTCGATGTAACTAGCTTGCCACCAAATGGCTAATTATTCTCTTGAAAGATGCCATCATACTGGGTACATAGCACTGGTTTGTATTGATGACAAGTCAGGCATTTGGCAGTTTCAGTAGATAAATCAGCTCTGCTAACCGCGGGTCCATGCTGTTAGCCCGTGTACAGTGTATGTTTCCAGTCACCATAGCTACTCTGCTCACGTGCCCACTGTGCCAACAGCACTGTGGCTCACACAGGGGCTGGCTGTGAGCTGCCAATGGAGCCACTGTGATTACTTTGTTCTTCAATGCCTCGTGAATGTAGATATTTTCTGAATAACATTAGCAAAGAAATTATAAAATCTTCACACTCTGGGCCATGGCCATAAGGTCCATCAACATCCTTTTCTCCAAATGTCTTTGCTTCTAATCTACCTGACCAGTCCATGAAAGCTAACCTGCTACAGTGTTGGATGACGGGCACTGTCCAAACACCTGCTCATTTCTAGGATTTCCTTTGCAACTTGCCTTTTAAGATCTCCCATTGAAAGAATAAAAATTGACTTGCTGCTGAGGTCAATCTTCTTGCAGTAACACTGCAAAGGTGGTTAGAAGCATCCTTTGTGGTCCACAGGGGTGAAGTGAGGCAGAGGAACAAGTGTGATACAGCTGGATAGCATTCATTCAATCTTCTGAAATTCTTCCCCCATAATTAAGTCCTAGGTCTGATCCTCAGCACTTTCTGCATTCCAGCTATAAGATAATAGTTTCTTGTTGAGCATGATAGTACACTCCTTTATCCCCAGCACTCTGAGAAGCAGAAGCAGGAGAATCATAAATTTTTTCCATAAATTTTATTTTTTTCCTTTTTTTTTTTTTTTGAGACAGGGTCTTGCTTTGTAGTTCAGGCTGGTCCTGAGCTCACTATGGAGCCCTAGCAAGCCTCGAATTCAGCAATCCTCCTACCTCTGCCTCCCGAGTGCTGGGATTACAGGCGTGAGCCACCACGCCCAGCACTGTATGTGGTTACTGGAATCGAAGTCAGGTTCTTACACTTGTGACGCAGGCACCGGAACCACTGAGCTAAATCTCTGGCCCTTTTTCCATAAATTTTAAACCCTATCAGGACAACTTAGTGATTTAAGGAGTATCTTAGTGCTTTCCTTGTCACTGAGATACAATAACCAACTCCTGCAACTTAAAGGAGAAGATGTTTATTTTGGCTCCTACTTCAGTCCACAGTTGGCTGGCTCCAAACCAGGATAGCACAGTAGAAGGGAATGGTAAGGAAGAGCTGTTCACAGTATGGCAAATAGAACAGAGAGAATCAAAGGTGCAGCCAGAAAGGAAGCCACAATCCAATCACTTTCCCGAGTTCCCACTTACAGTTGTATAAAGCTTTGTACAAATCATAACATCCTATGCTGGCCCCCAAAAGACTCATGAACATTTCTTCGTGTCAACTGCATTCAGTCCATCTCTAAGAGTTGCTAAAGACATAATGGTTTCAGCATTGCCGAAAAGTCCAAGTCTGGCACCTGAGATTTAAGGCAACCTCTTAACTGCGAGCCCCTGTAAAAATCAAAAGAAAGGGCCAGAGATTTAGTTCAGTGGTTCCGGGACCTGCCTAGCAAGTGCAAATTCCCTGGTTCCATCCCTAGGAACCACATACAGTACCGGGAGTGTTGACTCACACCCACCAGTAATCTACAGTGCCGGGTGTGGTGGCTCATGCCTGTAATTCCAGCCCTTGGGAGGCAGGGGCAGGAGGAATGCTGTGAGTTCAAGGTTTACCTGGGCTACACAGTGAGCTCAGGGCCAGCCTGAACTACAAAGAAAGACCCTGTCTCAAAAAAAAAAAAAATCAAAAGAAAATTTGACATACAAGTCAGGATAAGAATTCCTATTTCAAAAGTGAGGAACAGGAAGACAGAAAGCAATGGGACCAAAGCAAGACTGAAACCCAACAGGGTAAGCATTAAATCCTGACTAGTACCTCAGACAAGCAATAGGGAAATGTGAATTCTGTATGGCTTGGGCGCCCCTACCCCTATGGCACTGCCAGTGGTTGCAGTTCTTGTGGCCTTTCTCTTGGGATAGTTTTGGTCATGTCTTGTGTCTTTCCTCAGATGTTTCACATGCTAGACTTCTGCAACTTCTTGGAGTCTTCACTGCACTTTTGGCTTCATTCTCACAGCTTCCTGCACTGCCATGTCAGGGATACACTGCTTAGATTCCAAGATTTTCTTCTGAAATCTAGACAGATGCCTCCCTGACCTCACAACTCTTGCATTCTGGAAGCCATGTGGATAATGCCAGTGTTGACTGCCCGAGCCAGGTCCCTTTGTATCATGGCTGCAGAGGTCTCTAAGTACCTGAATGGTTGAATACGGTGAACCAAATCCCAGGGAATCAATTCCGTAAGTCAGTGATGCGGAGCCTATGGCATGCATCCCGCGGCAAGCACACAATACTTGCCTTCTCTGTCAGCATGCAAGCCAAGTCACCCCAGCCAAGACTTGAAAAATTGTCAGCATGTGTACAACAGCAAAGATTACATGAATTATGTGAAAGCATGCTGAATGCAAATGTTTGCCTTTCACTGAAAAGCTTTTTTGTATTGTTGGAAGCTTTATTATTGTGTTTTACTTTTAAGTCAAAAGATGTTCATGTATGAGTTGTTTTTTTCTAAGCAAAAACCTCAGTATTCAGGTTTAATTGCAATGTTGGCATTTTGTGATAAATAAGTGGGTTTTGGGTTACAATTTGGGCACTTGGTCTCTAAAAGGTTTGCCATCACTGCCCTAGGCTGCTTTTTTCCAGTAGACTGCTCTGCGGCTCTCCTCTCAAAGAAAAGTGTTTTACTTTTGCAATTTTGAGCTTGGAAATGTTGGGGCCTTGATGATTCCTGACATGCTCATAAGCCAGTTTTCCTATTGTCCTGATCCAGATATTTGGCATCTTTTTAATGCTAATCTTCTCAACAACCAAACTCTCTGCTCCAACTCAACAGACCTCTAACTTTATAGAAACTTCCTTTCTGGTGAAACTCAAAACTTTAAAAATCACTCAACTAAGCTGTTTGATTTTGTTTTTCAATATAGAGCTGGCAAAAATCCCCTAAAGGTATCTTGCTACTGCTTTAATATTTGAGTGCCTTAAATTTCCTCCACCATTCTACATGCCCGTAATCCTTGCACGTGGGAGGCTGAGGCAGGAGGATTGCCATGAGTTTGAGGCCAGCCTGAGCTACATAACAAGATCCTATCTCAGAAAGAAAGGAAGAAAGAGAGAGAGAGAGAGAGAGAGAGAGAGAGAGAGAGAGAGGGAGAGGGAGGAAAGCAGGGAGGGAGGAAGGAAGAAAGGAAGGACAGGAGAGAAAGGATAGGAGGAAGGAAGGAAGGGACAAAGGGAGGAAGAGAAAAGAGCAAAAGAAATTTGCTCCACCACATTAATTCCCTCCAGTGTCCTTAACCTTACTATCCTACAAAGTCTTAGGACATGAACAAGATGTAGGGCAATTTTCTGCTAGAACATGATACATGTGGTCTCGAGTCAAAATGCCAAGGTCCTTAATCCCTAGTGACCCCCCGGAGTCTGGTCTTTACCATTTGCCTCTCTATTGGCATTCTGATCTTCTGCGAATCTTCCATTAGGCTTGGCTGACAGCATTCTAGAACTGCTTCATCCAGTATTTCCAAATCTTTCCAAACCACTTCCAAAGATTTCTACACCACATGGTCAGGTAGCATCAGAACAATGACCCCAACTTCTCTGGTACCAGAATCTGTTGTCTCCTTTCTCACCACCAAGACACAAAACCCAACAACCATGAGTAAAAGGACAAAAGGTTGATTTTGCCTCACATGGCAGAGTCCATAGCTGGCTGTTTCCAAGGCAGGACACCATGGCAGGGGACCATGATGATAGAGAACTGTTCATAGTGTGGGTAATAGAAAGGAAACGGAATCAAGGAAGCAGCAGCGAAGACCATCCAGCTCACACACATAATAGCCAGCCTTTCCCAGTGAAGCTCTACCTCCTAGTAAATTAGCTGTGATTCCCCTATAATCAATCCACTCAGCCTTCGAAGATTCCACCCATGGTCACAGGAGGCTTTAGGGGAACACCTCGATAGACAGCACAAAGGTCCGACCCTATATCAAAAGTATAAATGCAAATAAAGTGCTAGGTATGCAGTTTAGCATAAAGGCTCTGTGTCCAATCCTTAGCATTTCCCCATTTCTTTATATGACACCAAGAACTTCCAAATTTCTAATCATTGATTAATCCCCATCAGCTCTTTATTGTCTCTCTCCAACACACCTAATGTTCACAGCAACAGCCATTTATTTCCATCATTCTTATAATTAGCACTTCCCCTGAACCTAACAAATGCCCCTTTGTTACTCTCCACCAACACCTGTCTCAGTTAACAGCCAGCAAAAGCTTGAAAATCACATGGGTGATCCTGGTCTGAGACCCACTTTAGAGTCAGCTTACTGGGGCTCTTGAGGTTACATTCCCTCAGAGGCAACCTCAGAGAAGAACACTGCACACAGCGAATATCAAGCCAGGGGTGAGAGGCCATCAGAACAAATTTTTTTTTTTTTTAGACAGGATCTCACTTTATAGTTCAGGCTGCCCCTGAGCTCACTGTGTAGCCCAGGCAAGCCTCGAACTCACAGCAATCCTCCTGCCTCTGCCTGCCAAGTGCTGTGATTACAGGCTCCACAGTATTGTTATATGTGGTTACCGGGAATCGAACCAGGGACCTTGCACTCGCTAAGCAGGCACCAGAACTGCTGAGCTAAATCTCTGGCCCCATTAGAGCAGTATTAACAGTAGACGACAAGGAGGAGCAAGCAAAGTGAGGAGACGAACTCCACTGACATTATAGCAACCGCTCAGCTGCTCCGCACAGAGTCTTGTGGTGAGACTTGGAGACACCGTGATTGGGCCAAGAGGATCTCATTAATGGAAGTCAGAGACAGTGATTCAGAGGAGAGGGTCACCTCCCACCGCTCCCACTGGCTGAGGAAAGCCGTGTCTCGGGCTGGACAGGGCCTGTGGGCACAGGCCATGTCATCCACCACATGAGGCAAATTCTTCTGTCTCAGATAATAAGAACTAATAAGCATAAAAGTTCCTCCATTATAAGGATAATTTCCAGATAAACTAGGCCTAAAAATATCAAGGGTATTAATAACCCTATAATTGTGAATGACCTCATATAATCCTGTGGTTGAAAAGGGAAAAAATATATTTTCCCTCACCCCAAGGATGTTCTTTTTATATTCCGTATATCCTTTCCTGTAAGAGTGGCATAATGGAGAAACAAAATCCAATCTTTTAAACTTCCTATGACCTTTTATTACCACCTATCTATAAAGACAAAACTTAAAATCTGGCCAAGTTTGAGCTCAGTGCCTTTTCAAATATATTCTCTAGGAAAGTAATTCTGGCAGAGTTGAGGGCAGGCTCACTTTTCCACATAACTCTTCTCTGAATGAGAGATATTGCTTCTATACCTGTATGCTTTTGCAATTCAATCTTTCTGCCAGAATGTCCTTTCTTACTCCCTTTCTTCTGCAAAATTCCATTCTTGCTTCAGGAACCTCCTCCAGCATTGATTCATTCATTGAATTGCCAGATTTAGTAAATAAAAATAAGGATGCTCAGTTAACTTTGAATGTCAAATAAACAATGAATAAATGTTTAGTATAAGTACTCTGAATAGTCCATGGGAATATTTATTCCTATGTATTTTATTTAGTGACTATATTCATTCTTCAAATATTTGTTGCACATCTGCTACATACCAGAAACTCTAGAGTATTGGGAACTACAGCAATGAATGAAATAGCTCCAAATTCCTGCTCTTGTTGTATTTACATTCTGGTGGATGAAGTCAGGTCATAAACAAATGGTTGAATAAATATTCAATACTATCATTAAAGCTTGAATAAATGCCATGAAGAAGAGTAAAATAAGGACAGGAGGACAGGAAGTATTGAGGCGGATGTAGGCAGTGATATGTCATAGAGAACTCACTACTAGGAAATGGGAATACACACCTATGAAGATTTGGGGGAGTACATCTTCCAAACAGAGCAAACTCCAAGTACAAAGTCTCCAAGGTGGAGGGAGAGTTGACATAGTTGAGGAAGAGCAAGGAGGCCATTGTGGCTGGAAAAGAGTGATCAGGAGAACTTAGCTAGCAAATGAGGTCAAAGAAATGACCAGTATGAGGACTTCAACATTCACTCTGGAGAGAGTGGATATATGACCCAATTTCACAATTCAGATGGAGCACATATACATTTAATAAACACTTGTGAAACAAAAGACTTCTGTGTTGAAAATTGACTCTTCTTATGGGGACAGGAGACTATCACAAGGACAATACAGTCATCTAGGAAGGAGATGGTTACGCAGTAGAGACAACATGTGGTTGGATCCTAGGCCTGTTGGGAAGGGATGGCTGACAGGATTTTCTAACACACTACAGATGGAGTGTGTTACAGTTTTAGATATGGATTGTTCCCCAAGGACGCCATGTGAAAGGGTCAGTCCCTACTTTGCTGCTACTGGGGGGAAGGTTAAGGGTAGGGTCTAGTGGAAGGTTTTCAGGTGACTGAGAGTCTGCTTTTGAAGGTGATATTAGGACTCCAACCCCTTCTGCCTCCTCCTCCCTCCCCCTTTCTTTCCAGTCATGAAGTGATTGGGTTTCCTGTGCCACACATTGTTGCCACAAGCCCCAAAACAACAGAGCCAACTGACCAGGCACTGAAACCTCCCAAAGTGTGAGTCAAAATAAATCTTTCGGGCCAGAGATTTAGCTCAGTGGTTCTGGCGCCTGCCTCACAAGCACAAGGTCCTGAGTTCGATCCCCAGTAACCACAAACAATGCTGGGTGTGGAGACTCACGCCCACCAGCAATCAATACCACATACCACAGTGCCAGGCGTGGTGGCTCACGCCTGTAATCCCAGCACTCGGGAGGCAGAGACAGGAGGATTGCTGAGTTCGAGGCTTGCCTGGGCTACATAGTGAGCTCAGAGCCAGCCTGAACTACAAAGTGAGACCCTGTCTCAAAAAGAAAAAAAATAAAAATAAAAATAAATCTTTCTTCCATTCAAGTTTATTGTCTCAAGTATTTTGCTACCATAACAGAAAGCTGACTAACAGGGTATAAGCAAAAGAGTAAAAATAGAGGCTTGCGCTTCTGAGAGATAGAGTTGGCCTTTTCTGAGTTTGTGAAACCTGCAGGAAAATGGAATGGATAATATGCAGCAAGGCAGATGTGAAAATTAGAAGTTCAGACTAAAACTGTGAATTCCGATCTGCCTACCACAAGTCCAAGTCAAATGTTGAGGTAGCAACCAGATGTTAAAGTCTGGAGTTTGAAACAGAGATGTGGACCAGCTGGAAATACGAGTCTGGGAGCCATCCGCATGTGGATATAATTAGCCTACTAAAGCTGTGGGTCTGGATGCAGTCCACAGGGAGTGGGTGTAGACAAGAGAGAGGCCCAAGGATGACCACTGGGGTCTCTAAGTGTTTAGACGTTTGGCGAGATAAGTGAGAGCAGAATGAATCATCCAATGGGTAAGAGGCAGACTAAGAAAGAAGATCCCAGATGCCAAAGTGAAAAAAGTGTTTCAAGAGAGGTTTCAGGGTCATGGATTTTGCTCAGTGGTTCCAGCACCTGCTTCACAAACTCAAGGTCAAGAGTTCTATCCCCTGGTACCAAAAAGTTGAAAAAAAATGCACTGTACTAATAAACAGGTTTTTTTTAAAAAAGAAAGAAGGTGTGGTCATCATATCAAATGTTTCTGACAGGTATGGTTAGAAAGAGTCTGAACGTTGGGTTTAATGCCTGGAATTGTAGACTCCTCAGTAACAACTACCTTGGCAAGACTGTGTCAAAGAAAGTCCGGAGCGAGCTCTGTAGAGATTGGATCAAGCCAGGCGTGGTGGTGTCTGGCTGTGGTTCCAGCTACTCAGGAAGCTGAGGCAGGTGTATTACTTGAGCCCAGAAGGTCCAGACCACCATGAGCAATGCAGTGAGACCTTGTCTCAGAGAACTAGAGAGAGGTAGAGAGAGAGAGACAGGCAGAGAGACATAGAGAGAGATAGAGGGAGAGATAGAGTACACAGAGATAGCAAGCACAGACAGGGCTTTCAAGGACTATAGCACAGAAACAATTCTTTAAAAATGAAGGGGAAAATAATGACATTAGAGACAAAGGGGAATAATACCCACAGCAAAATCCATGAGCAGGAGATAGGGTAGGAGAATTCACACTGAAGGGGAGATGTTGGCCTGACAGAGAAGCAAAGAAAGACCCACGTCCAGGGCCACAGGAGGGAAGTGAAGTAGGCACAGAGAGACCGGAAGGTGGGCAGAGTTAGTGGCAGGCGTGGTCCTGCAGGAGTCCCCACCAGCAGTCCAATTTTCTTAGAAAGACAGAGGCAAGGTGGGTGTGAAGAGACAGGAGGATGTTCTGGTAGCTTGGAGAGGGCAAAGTGTGCACTGGTCTCCAGGAGGGTGGAGGATGCACTGTGGAAGGACAGAAGGATGGCCAACCAGCTCTTAGGGCCAGAAGTTATGATTTTAAATGGGGATCAAAAGCATGATTGTGTATTTCTCTTCAGTCACACTCAGCTGGCCAAGTGCAGGCAAAAAGTAGGGCCAAAAATTGGAGACAAGGAGTGGAATTTTGGGAAGCCAACATGTCAGTGGGAGAAGCCAGAAAGTCTAGTGTGTGCTCAAGGGAATGTTTACAATGACTGCCCCAGAAATGTAAATCGGGCTCAGAGGGAAATGAGGACATGGGGGGGGGCAACTAACAGGTGGTAGGATTCGTGGGCAGGAGAATCCAGAGGGATCACTGAGGTACTAGAATTAGGATACAGGAGGGAAGGAAGGTGGGGGGAGGAATCAGAATGGAACCTTTGAAAATAAAATTTAGGGAGGGTTTTCAATATTGGGGATCTAAACTCTAGGCTTTGACTAGCCCAGAGACCCCTGGAAGAAAGAAAATCAAGGTGTTGGGAGGCTCAGAACTGGATGATCCTTTATCCATATACACAAATCACCAAGAATTATAGATTGCAGAGAATGACAACAAACCAGTGTATTAGATTCCTATTGTGAACTCTAACAAATTACCTCAAACTCAACAATTTAACACAAAATAAGCGTATTCTCTTACGGTTGTAGAGGTTAGGATTCCAAAATCAGTCTCACACGTGTATAGCTGAGGGGTCAGTGGACTGATTCCCTCTGGAGGCTCAAGGCAGAATCCATTCCCATGCTTTGTCCAGCCTCCAGAAGTGTCCGTGTTCTTCTGCTTGTGGGGTCTTCCTGCCAATAGCATCATGCCAGTCTTTGGCCCTGTCTCTCCTGACTCTAACCCTCCTCCTTCCACTCAAAAAGACCTTTGTTGTCCGGTCCAGCCTGGGTAATCCTTCTCCAACACCTTTAACTTAATGACATCTAAAGTCTCTTTTGCTACCAGTATATTCACAGTTTTTGGGAATTAGGACATGAACACTGGGTTGGGAAGGTCATTCTTCAGCCTAGCACAACCATCAGTACATTTTGTCCTCTGTGGAGATTTTCTTCACTCTCACTGTCCCACCCCATCCCAAGCACAACTGAAAAACATTGTTTGGGGGTCACCTTCTAAAACCACCCTATACAACAGGCTAAGATCTTCTTTATTTGAGTATCTACTGTGTTAGATTCCGGGGTAATTGCTGTTAATACAAAATAGAAATCAATGTTTTAAAAGTTTGCACCCTAACTGCAAATGTTTATCTGTGTGTGTCTCTCTTCAGGTAGACTTCAGATTTCTCTAGGAGAGAAGTGACTTGAATCTCCATGCTCTAAGTGCCTACCATGGCATATGACGTGTAATACACACTTGGGAGAAATTTCTAAATAAATAAAATCTGGTTGCATTTAGTAGCAGAAGCACTACATGTGATTTCATACACACAGACTATTTTCATAAGCCTAGTCCTCCAGTTTCTCGAAAGCACTAAGTATGCTTTAATGCACACATTAACCCGCATGCCCAGTCTCCAGATGTCTCGAACCAATGACTAGGCTTCCCCGTATTACTTATTTTAAGATATCCACAACTAACATTAATTTAGGAGCAGCTGGGCATTAAAGTTTGTAGTGGTTCTATTAAGGCTTAATGTAGGGAATTTAGATTGGGTCATATCTTCAGGGAATTTCCCTGAATTAAAAAGAAAGTATCACCCATCTCTTATTCAATCAACTAGAGAATTATAAAATATATGCATGTATAAGCAATCACACAAAAGAATGGAATTCCTGCAAAGCAGCCTGGCAAATAATGCCATATACAAAAATCAAGTGAAGATGCTTATAAACTTCTATCTTTTTACATTTATTTATCTCAAAGAAATAAATGATAACACATTCCAATGGAGATTTTGATATCTATAACTATAGATTATGATGAAATTAGATTCTGGGACAATGAGTCCATTATGAATCTTTTGTAAATTGAGTTTTCAAAGCATAAATCATGTTTTTATGACCAGAGAAGTTGCTTCCTTCAACTGTGGGCTTGTCATTGATAGGTTAGAGAGACCTGCATTAAAACTTCATTGTATCCCAGCACTCGGGAGGCAGAGACAGGAGGATTGCTGAGTTCGCGGCGGCTTGCCTGGGCACCATAGTGAGCTCAGGGCCAGCCTGAACTACAAAGCGAGACCCTGTCTCCAAAAAGCAAAAAAAAAAAAAAAAAA
>PVIC010047300.1:0-13877 GCA_004025085.1 Thryonomys swinderianus | reverse complement strand
TTCAGGCTGGCCCTGAGCTCACTATGGTGCCCAGGCAAGCTGCCGCGAACTCAGCAATCCTCCCATCTCTGCCTCCCGAGTGCTGGGATTACAGGCGTGAGCCACCACGCCCAGCATTATATGTGGTTACCGGGGATCAAACTCAGGTCCTTGCACTTGCAAGGCAGGTGCCGGAACCACTGAGCTAACCCTCCGGCCCGCGATGTATTATTTTTAACAGCTCTTTTATTTGTACCTATAGTATCTTGTTTTACTAGATGCAGGGGATTAAAATAAATTATTCTTTGAATTACTTAAAACCACAAAGTAACTCAAATGTAAAATAATATTTTTAGTATATTTGCATGTGTTTCCAATTATACATTATTTTCCTCTCAAGAATATACAAATAACCACATTCAGTAATTCACAGAGACATGAGATATGATCCCAACTTCAAATAAGGAACAGACCCATACCAAATGTGATGAGGCTTGTAAAAGTAAAGGCAATAACTCTCCCTTGAAGTCTATTATTAATTACATATTATGCAATGGTATCTCTCACAGGACTTTAGTCATGGTAATACTAGCTTTAATCCTGGAAATTAGAAGCATTATGAATAAATAGCCAACAGCTTTGTAAATTCTGCATATGTCCCTGTGTTAGATTTCTTTCTTTCTTTCTTTCTTTCTTTCTTTCTTTCTTTCTTTCTTTCTTTCTTTCTTTCTTTCTTTCTTTCTTTCTTTCCTTCCTTCCTTCCTTCCTTCCTTCCTTTCTTTCTTTTCTTTTCTTTTCTTTTCTTTTCTTTTTTGAGACAGGGCCTCATTTTTTGTAGTTCAGGCTGGCCCAGAGCTCACTATATAGCCCAGACAAGACTTGAACTCACATCTGTGTCAGATTTCTGACACTGTGACAAATACCTGAGATAATCCACTAATAATGAGGAAATGCTTAGTGTGGCTCACAGTTTCAGATATACCATTTTGTGGCCACTTGGCTCTGTTGTTTATTTTAGGCTTGTGGAAGTACAGTATATCATGCTGCGAGTATGTAGTGAAGCTGCTTGTTCCCATCCTTGGAAGTGGGAAGGGGAGAAACAGAGATGGAGATAGACAGTGAAATAGAGACAGTGATTCAGAGGGACAGATGAGAGGAAAATAGAGAAAGAGAGACAGAAAAGGGAGAGTGTACACCAAGTTCTCAGAATTGGCTCCAAAGGTACACAACTAGTTACTCAACTTCCTTCTACTAGTCCCAACTCTTCAAAGCTTCAGAATCTTCCAATAATGCCACAGGCTGTCAACAAAGCATTTAGCCTGTGGGGCTATGGAGGACTTTTAAGATACAAATTATGACATGTCTGTGATCCCAGCTATTTTGGAGGCTGAGACAGAAGGGTTATAAATTCAAGGAAACCCTGAACAAATTAATGTGACTCTGTATTAAATTAAATACAAAGGGAAGGGATGTAGCTTAGTGGTAGAGTGCTTGCCGAACAGTACAAGGCCCTGTGTTCAAACCACAGGAAAGAGTAAGAAGGTGGGGAGGAAATGAAGATCCAAACTAAACAGTCTAAATATTTTATAAGTACCATTTCACTTAATCTTTAGTACAGTGATCTAAAGAAATTATCATTAATGTTTTGTGGATTAGAAAATATAGGCTTAAAACATCTTAATATTTACCTAAATTGCCTCACAACAGAGTAGGTAAATCCAGCTGGGGATTTAGTTCAGGTGGTACCATGCCTACTTGAAAGCACAAGAGCCCAAGTTCAATCCCTGGTACACCAAAAAACAAAACAAAAATGTAGAGTAAGTAAAGTCCATACCCTTGATCACTATTTAAATTGTCTTCTCTTAATTTGTAGTTCTGCTTTAACTAATACAGTGATGCTTTTTTTTTTTTGAGACAGGGCTCGCTTTGTAGCTCAAACTGGCTCTGAGCTCACTGTGTAGCTCAGGCAAGCCTCAGACTCAGCAATCCTCCTGCCTCTGCCTCCTGAGTGCTGGGATTATAAGCATGAGCCAGTAATCACATACTGTGATCACATACTATGGCATGTGGTACTGATTGCTGGTAGGCATGAGTCACCATGCCTGGTATTGTTGTATGTGGTTACTGGGGATTGAACCAAGGACCTTGCGCCTTCTAGGCAGGTGCTGGAACCACTGAGCTAAATCTCCAGCCTGATGCTTTTTTTTTTCTTCGAGACATGATCTTGCTTTGTAGCTCAGGCTGGCCCTGAGCTCACTATGTAGCCCAGGCAAGCCCCAAACACAGCAATCCTCCTGCTTCTCCCAAGTGCTGGGATTACAGGTGTGAACCACCATGTCCGGCAGTGTTGTATGTGGTACTGAATGGTGGTGAGTATGAGTGCCCATGCCTGGCATTGTGGTATGTGTTTACCAGAGATCAAACTCAGGACCGTGTGCTTTCAAGACAGGTGCTGGAAACACTGAGCTAAATCCCCACCCCCACAATAATGCTTGATGCTTTTTTGAATATAATATTTTACTAAAGAGCCGAGAGTGGTGGTACACATCTATAATCCCAGCACTCAGGAGGCTGAGGCAGGAGGATTGAGAATTTGAGGCCTGCCTAGGCTTCAAGGCCACCCTGAACTACATAGCAAGATCCTGCTTCAAACAAAACAAAATACAAATAGTTATACTAAAAAATACATTTCTGAATAAACAAAATAGTGAACAATCTTCATTATACTTTGGCAATAACGTTCAATTACTAGACATAATTGGAAAAAATGGTGATTGCACATCAAGCCCAGCTCGATTAAATGGTAGCATCAATTTTCCAAAACTCATACAGGCATTTGCAACTGGGCATACCAGTGGATGTCTATAATCCCAGAACCTATGAGGCAGAGCTAGGATTAAATTTGAGGCTAGCCTGGGCTAATAGTAAGTTCAAGGACAGCCTGGACTACATAATGATAACTTGTTTAAAAAAAAAAAAACAGCAAAGGCTAGAGATTTAGCTCAGTGGTTCAGGTACCTGCCTAGCAAGCACAAATCCCTGGTTTGATCCCAGTAACCATATACAACAATACTAGGCATTGTGACTCATGCCCACTAGCAATCAGTACCACACCATGCGGGGGTGGGGTGGGGGTGGCTCACACCTGTAATCCCAGCACTCAGGAGGCAGAGGCTGGAAGATTGCTGAGTTCAAGGCTTGCCTGAGTTACATAGTGAGCTCAGGGCCAGCCTGAACTACAAAGCAAGACCCTGTCTCAAAAAAAAAAAGAAAAGAAAATTCATCTGACTTGCAGAGGTTATTAGAAGGTAAAGGCTATAGGTAGAGTCTTCGAAAATTATTATCTGCTATGCATTGATTTATTACATATGGCAAGAACTGGAAACAGATGTATTTCAATGGAGGAGACCATGGCATGGGGGCCAGGGGCCAGGAATGCAGCCTCAACTTGAAAGCAGAGAACCAGCATTTGTAGCTGGTCCACAAGCTCCCTCTACCTCAGTGGCATACTAAAGTAACAATTTTGCAAACATCTTTTTGGATTAACTGGGACCCAGTGTCTTAATCTGGAAGTTGTTGAAACTTCTAGCTTTTAAAATGCAATTGTTTCCATTTTCAGAAAGATTCAAGATTTTATGAGTAATTTTTACTTAATATAAAGTAAAGTGTTCCTAAAAATACAGCTCTGATGTGTAAATATTGGCATTTCAACATTCTCATTTGCTCGACTCTCATCTGGAATTTAGACATCACATTTTTGTACATGGAATTCAATAACATATCTTTGTATGCCATCTGCTTTCTTTTAACTGAAGCTTCACAAGTTAAATTCTTTCAAGTCAAATTTAAGAATTAAAGGGGCTGGAGATTCAACTCAGTGGCTCTGCTGCCTGCCTTTCAAGTTCGACCCCTGGTACTGCAAAAAAAAAAAAGCTGAGCAGAAGATAACAGGTTTTCAATATAGTCCTTGTTTCACAAATGCTTGACCTCTTTCAACATCAGGACCAGAGCAATATATTTGTTAAAACTGTTGAATCTACTTGACATACTTCCAACCGGAAGACTGTAGTTTACCTTAGGATTCACTCTTCACTTGATCTTAGTCAAAAGGCCAAAAAACAATAGGACTAGTTCTTAACATATGTATTCAATGGGATTTGACAAATATGTAGTGGCAGGTATGTACCATTATGGGATCAAAGCAGTTTTATTCCCCAAAACTTCTTCTGTGCTCTGTTGATGAATTCCCCTCCCTAGTTGTGTTTTATTTTGTTTTGTTTTTTGAGACAAGGTCTTGCTTTGTAATTCAGGCTGGCTTTGAAACTCACTATGTCAACCAGCCTAGCCTCAAACTCACAGCAATCCTCCTGCCTCTGCCTCCTGAGTGCTGGGATTACAGGTGTGAGCCACTACTCCCAGCACTTTTCCTAGTTTTTGAAGAACAATGATCTTTTTACTGTTTCCAAAGTTCTGTCTTTCCTAAAATATTGTTGGAAGTATACAGTATGTAGGCTTTTCAGATTGGTTTCTTCCTTGAATGATATACATTTAAAATTTCACCATGTCTTTTCATGGCAGGATAACTCTTCTTTTTTTTAAGTGTTAAATATTCCACTATATGGATATACTGCAGTTTATTTATCCATCCATCTGCTGAAGGACTTCTTGATACTTTCCAAGTTCTGGTAATTATTAGGAAAGTGGCTATAGATATTTGTGTTTTAGTGTGGATGAACATTTTTAATTTATTTGTGTAAATATCAAGAGAAACGATTACTAGAACATGTGGTAAAATAGTTTAGTTTTTGAGGCAGGAAGATTCAAGTTCAAGGCCAGTCTTGGATACATAGCAAATTCAAAGGCAGCCTAGATTACATAGAAAGACTCTGTCCCAAAACACAAAAGAAACAAAATGCTTAGTTTTGTTTGAAACTGCCAATTGTCTTCCAAAGTGGCTGTACCATTTTAGGATGAGAGTTACTATAGCTTTGTATGTTCACCAACATTTCATGGTATTAGTCTTTGATGTTTTGACTTCTGGTGCATATTCCTTCTATATATCTTTTTTGGAGAATTGTGTTAGATCTTTTGTGTATTTTTAACTAACTTGTTTGGCTTCTTATTACTGAGTTTAATATTATTTATAATTTCAAAGGTAGTATTTTATCAGAAATGCATCTTTTTTTTTTTTTTTTGAGACAGGGTCTCACTTTGTAATTCAGGCTGGCCAGGCTCACTATGTAGTCCAAGCAAACCTGGAACTCACAACAATTCTCCTGTCTCTGCTTCCCGAGTGCTGGGATTACAGGCGTCAACCACCACCCCCAGCTCTGTGGTATGTGGTATTGATTGCTGGTGGGCGTGAGTCAGTATGCCCAGCACTGTATGTGGTTGCTGGGGATCAAACTCAGGACCTTGCGCTTGTGAGGCAGGTGCTAGAACCACTGAGCTAAATCTCTGGGCTGAGTTATTTTTTTCTGAAGGGTGTAAGATCTATATCTAACTTCATTTACACAGGTGGATCACCAGTTTTTTTTCAATATCATTTGTTGAAAATACTATATTTGGGCCAGGCATGGTGGCTCATGCCTGTAATCCCAGAACTTGGGAGGCAGAGGCAGGAGAATTGTTGTGAGTTCCAGGTTTGCTTGGGCTACATAGTGAGTTCAAGGTCAGCCTGAACCATAAAGTGAGACTCTGTCTCAAAAAAAGAAGAAGGAAATACTATCTTTGGGCTGGGGATTTAACTCAAGTAGTACCATGCCTACCTTGGAAGCACAAGGGTCTGAGTTTGATCCCTGGTACAAAAAAGTAAAAACACTATCTTTGTTCCATTGTATTGCCCCTCTTGACGAAGATCAGCTGACTGTATTTATGCATATCAATCTAGGCTCTCTATCCTGTTACAAAGGTCCATCTATTTTTTTAATACTATACTGTCTTGATTATTGTAGCTTAGTAAAAGTATTATTAATAATGTAACAGCAAATATCAAAGGTGAGTAATGTCAGTATTTAAGCTTTATTCTTGTTCTTTGTTGATTGTTCTGGACCTTTAGCCTCTTCTTATATATTTAAGACCAACTTGTCAGTAGCTGCAAAATACCCTCCAAGATTTCCATAGAGATTGCATTATATCTGTAAGTCAATTTAGCAAGAACTGACATCTTTACAATATTGAATCTTCCTACTCATAAACAAGGAGCATCTACTTATTTAGTTCCTTTTTATTTCTTTCATCAGAATTTCATCAGAATCAGTAATTTTCCTCCTACAGATCATGAAGATATTTTGTTAGATTTTTGCTGAGTACTGAGGTGTAGATGAAAGTTGTATTTTAGTATATGTGCTGCTGAAGCGAGCACTGAAAGTTGTATTTTATGTTCAATTCTTCTTTTCACTGCTGTTATAAAAGAAAGTAATTGACTTTGCATTTTAACCTTGTATACATAAACCTAATGATCACATATTAGCTCCAGGATTTTTTCTTTTTTTTTTTTTTGATGGTACCAGGGATCGAACTTGGGCCCTTAAGATTCCAAGATAGGTATAGTACCTCTTGAGCTAAATCTCTGGCCCCATTTTTTTTTTTTTTTTTGAGGCAGTGCCTCACTTTGTAGTTCAGGATGGTTCTGAGCTCACTATGTAGCCCAGGCAAGCCTCGAATTCAGCAATCCTCCTGCCTCTGTGTCCCAAGTGCTGGGATTACAGGCATGAGCCACTATGCTCAGCATTGTGGTATATGGTTATTGGAGATCAAACCAAGGACATTGAGTTTGCTTGGCAGGGGCCAAAACCTCTGAGCTAAATTTCCAGCCCTCATTTTTTGTTGTTGATGTTTCTTTCAGATTTTCTGTGTACATAATCAAGTTGTCTGCAAAGACACTTTCATTTTTTTCTTCCTGATCAGTACTCACTTTCTTTTCATGTCCTATTGCATTAGTTAAGACTTCTAATACAATGATTAAAAAGAGTAATGACAGGGGCCGGAGGGTTAGCTCAGTGGTTCTGGCTCCTGCCTCGTAAGCACAAGGTCCTGAGTTCAATCCCCAGTAACCACATATAATGCTGGGTGTGGAGACTCATGCCCACCTACAATCAACACCGCACACCACAATGCCGAGCGTGGTGGCTCACGCCTGTAATCCCAGCACTCGGGAGGCAGAGACAAGAGGATTGCTGAGTTTGAGGCTTGCCTGGGCTCCATAGTGAGCTCAGGGCCAGCCTGAACTACAAAGCGAGACCCTGTCTCAAAAAGAAAAAAAAAAATTTTTTTGAGACAAGTTCTGTCTAGGTTGCTAAGATACCCCAGTTGGACTCAAACTTGTATTCCTCCTGCCTCATCTTCCAAAATGCTGGGAATATACTGAATATTCCACCACATTCATCTTTTATTATGTTTGTGATGTTCGTGGAATCTGTAGAGATGTTCCCTCTTTCATTTCTGAAACTACTAATTTTTGTGCCCTTTTCCCCCCCATAATCTGGCTAGAATTTTTATTTTAGGAAATTTTTTTTGTATATTCAAAGAAACATCTGGTGTTGTTAAGTTTTCGCTTTTGATTTCCTGTTTTCAATTTTGCTGAGTTTTGCTCTAATTTTAACATTTCTGTTCTTCTGCTTGCTTTGGACTTGATTTACTCACTCTTCTGTTTTTCTAAAGTATATGTTTATATTATTGATTTTAGTATATGTGCTGCCGAAGCAAGCACTATATTATTGATCTTAGATCTTCTTTCCTAATATATGTATTCAAAACTATACATTTCTCTCTAAGAACTACTTTCACTGAATCCCCCTGTATTTTCGTTTTTTCTTTGTGCAGAATACTTTAAAATTTCTCTTACAGCCAGTGTGGTAGCATATACCTACTACCCCAGCCACTCAGAGTCCTGAAGTAGGATTGCGAATTCAAGATCAACCTGAGCAACTTAATGGGACCTTGTCATGATACAAAATTTAAAAAGGGTTGATGGAGGCTGTAGCTTAATAATGTGGTGACTTCTCAACATGTGTCAGGTCTTGGGTTCAATCCTAAGTACTGCAAAAAGAAATCTTTTGAAATTTCCTTTTCACATGTATTATTTAGATTGTATTTTGAGATTTCCAATTACCTTTCATTGGATTTCATTAAATTCCACTGTGGCATGAAGGGAGATATTGCATGCTTTCCAATATTTTAAATTTGTTAAGATATGTTTTATGGACCAGGCTATGGTCTAACTTGTTAAATTTTTCATGCTAGCTTGGGAAGAATGTGTGTTCTGCTGTTATTGGATGAGCTAACCTCTAAATGTCAATTACTTCTAGTTGATTGATAATGTTGTTGAGTTTAAGTATATTCTTACTGATTTTCTGCCTGGTAATGTGTACATTACTAATAGAAGGGTACCAACATCTCCAACTATGAGAGTGGTTTTAATTATTTCTCCTTATAGCTCTATCAATTTTTACTACCTATTTTATTATTCTAATGTTAGGCATATATATGTTAAAAATGGTTGGACAGGGCATTTAGTTGAGTGGTTCTGGTGCCTTTCTCTAGTAAGTGCAAGGTCCTGAGTTTAATCTCTAGTATCAAAAAAAAAGAATGGTTTTATGTTCTTAGATAACTGACCTTGTTTTTTTTGTTTATTTGTTTTTTGGGGTTTTTTTGAGATAGCATTTCACTTTGTAGCTCAGGTTGACCCTGAGCTCACTATGTAGCCCAGGCAAGCCTTGAATTCAGCAATCCTCCTGCCTCTGCCTCCTGAGTACTAGGATTACAGGCATGAGCCACCACGCCTGGCATTTGTGGTGTGTGGTACTGATTGCTGCTGGACGTGATTCACCATGCCTGGTACTGTTGTATGTGGTTATGAGGGATTGAACTAGGGACCTTGCTCTTGCTAGGCAGGCAATGAAATCACTGAGCTAAATCTCTGTCCTGTGACCTTTTTGTTATTATGTAACGCCCCTACTTATCTCTGACAAATTTCCTTACTTTACTGGGAAGCCTGGAATGTCTGAAATTTACATAGCTGCTCCTGGTTTCTTTTGATTAGTGTTAGGAAAGTCTAGCTCTTCCCTTCCACTTGTTTTTAATCTATATTTTTCTTTGTATTTAAAATGGTGATTTTGTTTGTTTGTTTGTTTTGAGACAGGGTCTTGCTATGTAGGTAGGTCAGGTTGGTCTTGAACTCACTATGTAGCCTAGGCTACATAGAGTTCATTGTCTTGAACTCACAGCAGTCCTCCTGTCTCAGTCTCTTGAGTGCTGAGATTACAGGTGTGAGCCAACACACCCAGCCCTATTGTTGCTATTATCATTTTGAGCAAACTCTTATCTATTAGATCACTTGAAATAGTACATCTGTTACAGCTTGGTGGTAGAGTGCTTAGCTGGCATGTATGGGGCCCTGGTACTGCAAAAAACAAGTATGTCAGTGAATAAAAATACTAAGAAAAATAAGCTTTAACTTCACCTTCTTTGATGCACTTCTGTTCTTTATATAGTTCTGAGTTTCTGACCTACATCACTTGCCTCCCTGTGAAGACCTATTTAGCTCGGTACGGTGTGTGTGCCTGTGACTAAGCAAGACCCCATCTCAAAATTATAAACTAATAAAGGGCTGGGAATGTAACTCCATATGAAGGCCCTGAATTCTATCTCTAGTACTGCAAAAAACTTTTGTTCTCCTTTTTCTTTCCCTGCTTCCCCTTCTTTCCTTTTCTCTTCCTTCTCCCCCTTCCTCTCCTTGTTAACCTTCTTTCTCCCCCTCCTCTACTACTTCTCCCACTTCTCTTTCCTTCTGTTCCTTCTCTTCTTCCTCTTCTAGTTGTTCAGGGCACTGAACCTGGGGTTTTCATATTGAACGACATCCCCGGCCCATTTATGTATTTTTTACTTGAGAAAGAGTCTCATTAAGTTGCCTAGGCTGGTCTCAAACTTGCAGTCCTTCGGCAGTCGGTCTCTCAAAGTGCAGGGATTTATGAAGAACTTCGAACATTTTTTGGAAGGCCGGTCAGTAGGCAGTGCATTCTTTGTTTCTCTTTGTCTGAAAACGTTTTCGGTTTCCCTTCACTTTTTTTTTTTTTTTTTTTGAGACAGGGTCTCACTTTGTAGTTCAGGCTGGCCCTGAGCTCACCATGTAGCCCAGGCAAGCCTCAAACTCAGCAATCCTACTGTCTCTGCCTTCCAAGTGCTGGGATTACAGGCGTGAGCCACCACGCCCAGCTATTTCACTTTTGAAAGATGATTTCACAAGGTAAGTAGTTCACAGTTGGTATCTTTCCCCTTCCCCAAGCACTCATACTCTATCCTTGTCTGCATGATTTCTAGGAAGTCATATATAATCCTATCTGTGTTTCTTTACAGATATCTTATTCCATTGGATTTTTTTTTTAAGGTTGTCTTTGTATCTTCAATTTTCTGTGATCTGAGTATGATGTGACTAGACATAGCTTTCAGTTTTCAGCCAGCTGTATGGATATATGTGTGGTAATACAGACACCCAAGACTGTAAACTCTTAATATTACTATGTAATTTTAAGCAACATTTTCCATAACTTGATTTGTGGAGCTCCGTGGAACTGCCTAGGCGATCACAGAGTGCTGGCGTCAGAGTTGGGTCTGCCAGCTGCATCCCTCTTTACTGGAAGACAACACTCAACACCAGAACTTCAAGGCTAAGATTATTTTTTGTTTGTTTGTTTGTTTGTTTTTTGTTGCTTTTTGCAGTACCAGGGATTGAACTTGGGCCCTTGTGCTTCCAAGGTAGCCACAGTACCACTTGAGCTAAATCCTTGGCCCAGGGCTAAGTTTATTTTGAGTCACATTTTTAGTCCATAGATGGCTGTTTCCATGGTAGGAAGGCATGGTGGAAGGGTCTAGATGTGGAAAGCTACCTGGTGGCAAGGAAGCAGAGAAGAGAGGAGCTTGAGAGGGCCATCTGCCCCTCCAGGTTACACCCCAGTCACACACCTCTAACTATGCTCCACCTCCTAACAGCAAGCCATCCCGAGAGTCCTCATAATTCAATCACCCTTGAAAAGCTCTTCCTTTGAGCAAATGGGGCTCTCGGGACATTTTGATCCAAACCGTAACTGATGGCATCTGGGAAGCATACAGCAGGGGAAGAGTCAGAAAGGAATGGACCAAGGAGGAGATGTAGTCCCCAAGGTCATGCCCACCTGACCCACTTTTTAATAGCCCACTCATTGAGGGGGTTGGTACCCTCACAGTCCAGTCCACATCCTAGGCCTCTCTTCATCCAGTTAAATTTGTGATCCAGATTAATGTTGTAATGTTTCATTTATAATTATATTTTAAAAACACTTTACCACCTGTAAGTCAAACAAAAAAAAATTTTTTTTTTTGAGACAGTGTCTCACTTTGTAGTTCAGGCTGGCCCAAACTCACTGTGTAGCCCAGGCAAGGCTCGAACTTAATAATCCTCCTGCCTCTTCCTCCTGAGTGTTGGGATTACAGGTGTGAGCCACCATGCCCAGCACTGTGGTATGGGGTACTGATTGCTGGTGGGCATGAGTCACCACACCCAGCATTGTTGTATGTGGTTACCGGGGATCAAACTCAGGACCTTGTGCTTGCAAGGCAGGCACTGGAACCACTGAACTAAATCTCCAGCCCCAAACAAAATTTTTGAAAAGGAGAAAGAAGAGTAGAGAATTCTCAAGTGTTTCTCAAGAACATAAAAATGACACTACATAATAAAAGAGCTTACAGACTTCAGAAGAAGATAGACCCATTCATGGTTACTAGTGAAACAATTTTCCTTTATCATATGAGTGAAACATTGAGTTGCTGAGAGAAGAAGCCAATTTCAAACAAGGGGAATTTGAGACTCAGAACTTGAAAGAAAGGCAAGATTTTGATAAACACAGAATGGAACATTCCAGAAGGGACCAAGTGGGCTGATAGAATCAAACTGCATGGCATATTTGGAGAACTATAAGTAGTGTTTGATGGATGATGAGAGGCTGTGGTGATATAACAGGCTAAGTTAATCACTATTATATTATGTGGGCCTTACTTAAATATGAAGTAGTATTCAAGTATTATATTGTAAAGCCCACTAGAACTTCTGGAAGAGGGGGTACACTGTGTTACTCAATTCCATCCCTGTGCTTGAGGTGAATTAATTACCTCAGGTGAGAGAGGCAGCAAAAGTAGTAGTGATAGATGTGTTAGATGGGGTTGGGGCATCTTACTTTAAGGTCCTTTCCAACCAAAAGATTTAATTACTGGAGGTGAAAAAGCCATTGACAGAGTCAGCACCTATTGACCACAGCAGTAAACAGAAAACACACCTTGGCTTAGAAGAGTTGCACATCCATGGTTATAAACCAAGAATTGAAATAGACAAAGATCCCAGCAGAGAGAAGAGAGGACCAGAAGGTTCTGGACTACAAGTTAGGGAATGCTCACTTTTATGCAATGTGGGGAGGAAGAATCAGCAAAAAGGCCAGAGAATAACAGATACAGTGAAGTCAGGTGAGAGACAATCTGGGAGACAATAGTCTCATGAAGCAAAGGAAGCTTTTTTTTTTTTTTTTCTTTTTCCCCTGGGATCAAACTCAGGCCCTCTGCTTCCAAGGTAGGCACAGTACCACTTGAGCTAAATCCCTGGCCAAAAGAAGCTGTTTTTAAAGAGAAAACAGTCAGGGGGCTGGGGATTTAGCACAAGGGGTACCACACCAACCTTGGATGCACAAGGGCCTGAGTTCAATCCCTGGTACCACCAAGAGAAAAAAAAAAGTCAAGGGGGCCAGGGATTTAGCTCAGTGGTTCTGGCGCCTGCCTCACAAGCTGAAGGTCCCAAGTTCCATCCTGGCTACCAAACAAACAAAAATATATAAAAAGAAGACAATAACAATTAACAGCTATCTAAGTTGAAGAGATTTGTCAATAAAAGAACAAAGAAAGATAAGAAAATAATAGAGGATCTACTTAGGCAGAAAGAAGAGCGTATCAATTTACAGTAGGCAGTTCACATTGCAAAATTGGTTGCTTTTTTTTTTTACAAAATGGATATTAGAGTAGTTGATATACTAGTATGCATGAAAATTAGCAGGGAGCAGGAAATCCATTAATTGTAAGAAGGGTTTCAAGAAGCTCAGAATCCCTGAAAGATTTGAAACATAGTTTATCTTATAACTCAAATTTATAGAATTTCAGCATGGTGGTGCATATTTGTAATTTCAGCATTCAGAAGGCTAAGGTAGGTGGATCATTACACATAGAAAGTTGCCTCAATCTCTTTTCATCCATCCCCAAATTCCTATTTTTTATTAGTTTGGAGACATATTTTATATTTATTTTAATAATCTAGATTTGCTGGCTCTTTAAGTATCAGATAGATTGTATCTTTTTGACTTGAAAGTTTATTTCTGTCAGACATTTAAAGTATTTGTACAAAATATGTAAAATTTAAAAGCATAGTTTAAAATCTTTTAGGGGTATTTAATATTTTTAAACTGATAAGAAATTGCATATTAACATGAACAAGTAAAATGATCTTTTATGTTTTAAAATAATTAGAAATTTATTGACACATTTCTTCGTATTGATGGGGTACAGTATAAAAATTTGTTACATGTGTGCACTCTATGATGATCACAGGGCAATTAGCATTTGTGTCTCTTCAAACATTAATCATTTCTATGTATTGAAAATAGACATAGATAGAATAAATTTTTAAAATGTGAAGTTTAAATATATTTTTTAAATGTGAAATTTTCAAAAATGAGAATGTGTATATTTATTTAATATTTTAAGACAGAGTCTTGCTATGTATAGCAGGCTGGCCTTGAACTCTATATAGCTCAGGCTGGTCCCAAGTTCTCAGTCCTCCTCCCCCCATCTCTAGAGTTCTGGGACTACAAGGATGTGATACTACT
>PVIC010047299.1:0-13921 GCA_004025085.1 Thryonomys swinderianus | reverse complement strand
GCCCAGAGAGCAGATGTGGCTTGGTGAGCACAGCAAGGCACATCCCCTGCACATCCCGACAGCCAGCAGGGCAGGGCATCCCTGCTTTCCCTGCAGGGCCCGCACTGTTCTCAGGCTCTGCTGCTGTGGATTGTTGTGCCCAGCCCTTCCCAACTGCCCAGTCCCCTCTCAGCCCTCACAGCAAGCCGGCCGGAGGTACCGATCACTCACTGAGTGAAGAGGGGCAGGAAGCACCACGCTCCCTCCTTGGGACCCACCCCGCACACGCGGCCGGGCCCCGCCTCTGTGCAACGAAGCAGGGGGGGGGCGCAGATCCCATCCGGGTGCTTTCCACCCGGGCTGTGGCGCACCGGTGCAGGGAGAGGGGGCCAAGCCCCTGGGCCTGCTGGGCTCAATGCAGGAGATTTTCTCCTGGCCGCCCATCGACTGTCCCTCGGTATCTTTCTCCCCAACATTCTCTCCAATACTCAACCTTCTGTAGGCCTTTTTTTTTTTTTTTTTTTTTTTGAGACAGGGTCTCGCTTTGTAGTTCAGGCTGGCCCTCAGCTCACAATGTAGCCCAGGCAAGCCTGGAACTCAACCATCCTCCTGCGTCTGCCTCCCGAGTGCTGGGATGACAGGCATGAGCCACCACGCCCAGCATTGTCTGTGGTTACTGGGATCAAACTCAGGGCCTTGTGCTTGCGAGGCAGGCACTGGAACCACTGAGCTCTCTGGCCCAGTGTGGGCTTTTTTTTTGCAGGGAGAGCAAACCTCGGGCCGCTTACCTGCATGTGCAAGCCTCTCTCCAGCCCTCTCCTAATCTCCCTGCTCCTCACTTGCAACCCTGTCCTCTCTGTCTCTCCATGGCTCTCCGCAGCGGCTCCTCTCCTCTCACACATCTTCCTCTTGTGGCATATTCGTTCTCCTTCTCTCCCACCACCTGCCGCACACTCAAGGCTCCGTGTCCCGGCCTGACGGCTGAACTGAGACGCCCCCCTGTAAGTGCACCCTTGTATATTCCACGTGGCACACGAGCACATTGGCGTGTACAGGTGTGCAGTGTTGGCATAACTCTTCTTGTGCCTCTGTGTCCCACCTACAGCACTTTCATCAGACAGCTCAGCCTGAGCTGGATATGCCAATCAAGGGGGACCCCCAGGTCCACAGCATGGTCAGGCTCCTGCTGTAGCACCAGGTGCCGGGACTAAGTAAGCAACAGAGACAAACCTTGGTCCAGAGAACTCACTAGGTGGTGGGCAGGACATTGAGAGAAGAGTCACCCGGGTACGGGGAAGGTCAACGTTCACCACGGGCACAGCTGGCGGAGACTAGATGCCCCCGCAGGAGCGACATCCTAGGGCCTGGCAGGGCTCAGGGGCCCCGGTCACTTTCCGGTTATCTGGAGTCTGGCTTTCGTACTGTTTCTGCTTCTGGGAAAAGAGCTTGCAAAGTAGAGGACAAACATTTTGGGTGTTTAGCAAAGTGTAACTGGGAGTGTGACCTCACCTCTGGGATGTGAAGGGTTTGCCGAAGGGTGAGAACACCAAGCAGGGAACGACCCCGGACTAAGGGAACCGCATGTGCAAAGGCTCTGCGGCAGGATGGTCACCAGTCCTGACTCGGTGCAGCTGACTGGGAGAAGTCTGGCAGCCAAACAAATGTGGAGCGCCGTGATGTCACCCACAGCGGCATGAACATGGGCTCCTCCGCAGCAGACACAGAGGGAGAGGGAAAAAGCAGCAATAATCCGCAATGAAAAGAAACTACTAGCCAGACAGGGTGGTGCACAACTGTAATCCCAGCCCCCAGGAGGCTGCGGCAGGAGGACCACGGCAAGTTTGAGGTCAGAGCTACACAGTGAGACTGTCTCAAAAAAAAAAAAAGTGGAAGAAGAAGAGTAGAAGAAACTACAGTGAAAGCAGAAATGATTTTGGAGGCCAGAAAAGGGAGAAATCATAAAACTGCAACTTTTGCCATTAATTGGCAAGAAAGCAGAGCAAGCCAGCTCAAAAGGAACCAAAATCACTAAGCCTCTCCTTCCTGAATTTTTTTTTTTTTGGAGACAGGGTCTCACTTTGTAGTTCAGGCTGGTCCTGAGCTCACTATGAAGCCCAGGCAAGCCTCGAACTCAGCAATCCTCCTGCCTCTGCCTCCCGAGTGTTGGGATGACAGGCATGAGCTACCATGCCCAGTATTGATGTACGTTGTTACCGGTGACTGAACTCAGGACCTTGGGCTTGCTGGGCAGGCATCGGAACCACTGAGCTAACTGCCCGGCCCTCCTTCCTTAAGTTTATTCTCCTGGCCCCACTGGGAGCATGTCTCTAAGGATCCTCCATGACTTAGAAGTCTTCTGGAGACTTCCCCATTTCAGTGCTCACGGTTGTTCTTAAGTACCTCGGCACTGCCCTCACCAAATTCCCAACGTACTTGCCGTCACAGACCACAAGGTGGCCTCCAACCTCCAGATTGACCTCAATTGGACTCGCGGGCTACCACTGTCAGTCCACACCTCTGGGCGTGGCCAATTTGTTTTGGTTCCCGGGGGCTCACTCCCACCAGTAGATAGATTCAGGAACAGGAGCCAGGAAGAGGTGGTTCACAGAACAGGTTCCAGTCAAAATAGTTCACAAAAACCAGTTACAGTTTATCAAGACTAGGCCACTTCAAGAACAATTCTAACATAACCCCATCAGTGCAAAGCCTGTCCCCCAAAGCTCATGAGATCTGCTTTCTGGCATTGAGGTTTAAACCCAGGAGGGCCTTAACACTAAGCGATCTCCCTGGTGTCATTTTTTTTTTTTTAAATCTGTGGGATGGGTCTCACTAAATCCCTAAAATTACCAGGCTAGGCTCAAACTTGACATCCTCCTGCCTCAGCCTCCCAGAGTTCTGTGATTTCAGGCATGTGACTCCACATCCAGCCTTCCAAAGAAAAACCTAACCTATATTCCCTGTAACTGTAGTTTGAGGCCACTGCTCTCAAGACGGACACACAAAACCTCACTCTATTTGAAGTCTAAAGGCAGACACATAGTGAGATTTTAAACAAATTTATACAAAAATAATTAAACGACAATGTCCTTACCACCTAAAACCCAACCACGTGATATACAATCGGACGTTTGTGAATTTGCTGTAATTTTAAGAAATACAACGTTGGTCCAAGCTCTTAGAAGAAAACTATATTCTTTTAAAGAAAATGAAAATATCCTCAATGGAAAAACTTAATTTAAGTCAAATTATCTCTTTTCTCGTGGAGCCTGATACAGTGCGCGCTCACAGGCACTTCCCCAGCAAGGAGGGCAGGGCGCCCCCTGGCGGCCCCTCTTCGGCAACACCTGTGGCTAGAATTTCGGAGCGAGGATGTCTTTTTCCCGGCTGAGCACGGCAGGGAGCAAGGGCCATCTCCACGCCAGGAGCCAGGGAGCGCGGAAACGTGGCTGAAAACACCCTCCCAAGACCCCCACGGCCAAAGGCCAGTGTTCCCCGAGGGTGTCGTTCCTCACCCGCTAGGTGGCCCCACGCAAACATGGCGGACACGCGCGTACACACACACACACACACACACACACACACACACCCGCAGCGGGCAAGGCGTTTCGGAAGTGGACACCCGCATGCTCTCCACCAACCCGCGTCTCAGCCACACCCTGCCCAGGGAGCGCGTTTGGGGGTCCTGGAACCGAAAGCCCGTGATGGGGGAGGTGGGGGTAGAAGGCGGGGAGGGGGTGGCTTGAGGAGGCACAGACGGTGAATAAATAGAAGTAGCTTTAACGCGGGGGTCCGGCCCCTGCGGACAGGACAGGTCAGCAGCTCGGTGGAAGGGTGCGAAGGGAGGGGCGGAGTTCAGGGAGACCCTGCCCACCCTGACGCCGACCAAGGCCTCCCTCCCCTCGCAACCCGCCCCACCCAACCCTGCTCAGAGCTCAGTGACGCGCACAGCGGACGAGGGAGGTGGGCCCGGCCCGAGGCGCCGCAGGTGGCAGCGGCGGCACAGCAGGTGGCCCTCGAGGGGGTAGCAGCGGCGTCCGTCCTCCCCGCTCAGCTGCAGCCCGCAGTCCTAGGGAAGAAGACAGGCGAAGGGGGCAGGGTGAGCGCGGGGGCGGGGGCGGGGCCAGACCCGCAGGGGCCACCACTTGGGGTCAAGGCTAGGAGCCCGGGAGCCCAGCGCTGAACGAATGCTCACTAGGGGAGGGGAGTGCCTCTTGGACCCCTAACAGGAGATACGAACACAAGTTTGGGTGCGTCTGGGAGCGAGCGTTGGGCAGTAAATGTGGGCATCTGCGTGACAAATGAGAATTTGTGTGGATACTGGGGGCCGAGTCCAGGACCTACACACTGAGCTACATCCCCAGCCTTTTCAAACTTTCAGGCAGGGTCTTGCTAAGTTGCCTAAACTGGGCTCAAACTTGTGATTCTCCTGCTTCAACCTCCAACAGTGCTGACATCACAGGCATGTGTCACCTTTCGGGCATTTTTTTGTTTTGTTTTTTTGAGACAGGGTCTCACTTTGTAGTTCAGGCTGGCCCTGAGCTCACTATGTAGCCCAGGCAAGCCTCAAACTCAGCAATCCTCCTGCCTCTGCCTCCTGAGTGCTGGGATTACAGGCGTGAGCCACCACGCCTAGCACTGTGGTGTGTGGTATTGATTGCTGGTGGGTGTGAGTCACCACGCCCAGCATTGTATGTGGCTACCAGGGATCAAACTCGGGACCTTGCACTTGAGAGGCAGGCGCCAGAACCACTGAGCTAAATCTCTGGCCCTTGTTTTGTTTTTTGAGACAGGGTCTCACTTTGTAGTTCAGACTGGCCCCGTGTTCACTATGTAGCCCAGGCAAGCCTTGAACTCAACAATCCTCCTGTCTCTGCCTCCTGAGTTCCTGGATTACAGGCGTGAGCCACCATGCCCGGCACTGTGGTGTGTGGTACCAGGATGGAACTCTGGAGCTTGCATTTTCCAGGCAGATGCAGGAACCACTGAGCTAAATCCCTAGCCCTAGGGCGGTTTAAAAAAAAATAGGTTTACTCTTCAGGAAGTACAGGTAACTAGAACCACGAAGAGGAAAAAGAGGTGGCAGAGGAGGACCTGGGCAAAAGAGATGGAAGGAGAACAGGGAGGTGAGGAAAACCAAACACAAGTGAGCACCACAGCAAAGTGAAGACGGCACAGGATGGGCAGAGGAAGGGGTCAGTCAGTGCTGGGAAGCTGCCACCACGAACGGCTCTCCTGAGAGTCCGTCATGGGGAACAGATGCCTGGCCCAAAGGGCCACAAGAGAAAGCTTACCTAGAACCCAGCTGACAGGAGAGAAGAGATAGAGCATTTGAAAGCACAAACAAGGAGCTTGGCTCTGTGCCCTGTGTGGTAGCTGGAACTAAAATGCCTGGCAACTTTGACTCTTGTGACCCAAAGCCCCTAAGTCTAGCTCCTGCCTCCCTTCACAGATCATGGAGCCGGGCTGCTGCTCCAGTCTCCACCTCTGGCCTGAAAGCATTCACCTCCAGGTCTCCAGTCTCCTCCCTGTCCAGCCACACGTGCCTCCTCCCTGGCCTGGGCCCTGCTGCTTATTTCTGACTACTAGCATGAGGAGGGACCAGGGCAGCCAAGGACTGTACCACCCTCAGCCTTTCAGGCAACAGCAGCAGCCTCATGCCCCTCACAGCCGCCAGTAGGCGGCTCACTCCCTGATTCTCAGCTTAAACCTTGGGCTAAGGCCTGTGTTCAGTGACCCCCCAAGAGGACACACAGTTGGCACACACAGACACTGAGGCTCTGTGAGAGCTCAGAGGGTACCACAGTCCTTTTGGACAACTGATCCTCCTCCAACTCTGGATTTCTGCTCCCACTGGGCCCCAGGCCTCCACCAAGGCACCTCAGGGTTCTTACTGCAAGTTTTCCACTCTGTCCCTGGGGCTCTGAACTCAAGTGACGCTTTGTGGTTTCCTCCCACGTGGTCCTCTGCCCAGTCTCTCTACTTCCCTCTGTGCTCCCTTAAATACTGGCCCCATGGGGCTTTCCTTAGTTCCTACTGCCTCCTCTCCAGCCCTCCCTGGAAGGCCTCATTTGTTCTTCTGGCTTTGGCTGGCATGTGCTAGCCCAAGACAGGCTCTCAGGACCCTCGGTAAAACGGTTAACAGAAACTGGATTTCCCCTCCAACCCTGAACAAAGCAGGCACATGTAAGAGGTAATTCTCAGAGCCTACACGCAAGGAAGGCAGGTCAGCGACCCTGCTCACCTCACAGTGATAACACTCCACGTGGTAGTCTCTGTCCATGGACACCACACGGATGGTCGTCTCACAGCCCTGCGGGAAGAGACAGGATTCACGCATGGTAACACACTGGGACTCCAGCAAACTGTCCCAGAGCACACAGCTGCACAAGCTGCTCTTGTACACTCAGCCGTGTGAACGTGGACATGGTGCTTCCCTCGGGCCAGCTGGGCAGCAGCAGGTGTCACTGATGGACACTGTGCCCCTCAGCCATCACCAGGCCTGCTCCCTAGGCAGAGTCTGGGATAGAGCCAGCTCATGTGCGAGACCCGCGGAGGCCTTCCTCACCCTCTCCCCAGCCCACCCAGCCTCCAGCTGCACAGTGGGGTCCCTGGGGGAAGCCTTTCACCCATGGAGAACAGGGCTGAACCCCGCAGTGACTGCCAAGCAGCAGGGCCATCTCTTTCCTACAGCTCATGCCCGTGGCCCTGCTTGGCACAACCCTCAGCCCTGAGAGATGTGGAGCAAGGGCTTTTGCTCATCCCTCCCACTGAGGCCCAAGACGTGAGGCAGACCAGCTGGAGCAGGCAGAAGCAGCAGGGGCAGGAACCCAATCGTGTGCAGGTGAGCGGTTCCTACCTGTGCAGGCAGGATAGGACGGGCACAGGAGGCACATTTTGGTGCAAAAACCCTAAAGAATAAAGGAAAGCAGAAGTGATGAGCTGAGTGACCAGAAGCCAAGGACACAGGGACACGTCTACCCGTATCAGCTCTTCATCCTGTGGGGACACCTGGGTAGTGGCATGGGAGTGGCACGTCATCTGGTTCCCCAGTTCACATCTCTCTACCACCTCCTGCAGGATGCCACCAGGTTCTGTTCTGCAACCACTTGCCAAGACCCCTGAAGGCTGCCTGACACCGGTCCCAAAACAGGGAGAAACACAGGAACTGGAGTAAGGGGGATGGACCAGCCACCTGCATGGGCACCAGACAGGTGAGGGAAAAGGTGTACAGTGACCCCCCAGCCCCGTGTCCAGGTGGAAGAGACTTGGCTCTGGGAGCAAAGGGGTACACGGAGGGTAGGCAGTCAGGAGAGACCTTCACTACCAGGAAGAGGGGTGCATGAGGGCAAAGACAGGGAGAAACAGCAGCTGAGGGTTGAACCACCTGAGAAATGGCGATCCATGCCCAGACCCCACTTCTGAGCACACAAGAGCTGGACTCCTGGGGGAGGCCAGGCACTCACGTGTGGTAGTCTCGGACACAGTAGATGTTGTTCTCCACGTCCACCGTGAAGGGCACCCCGTCTAGACACTCATTGCACACGGAGCACCGGAAGCAGCCTGGGTGATAGGACTTGCCCAGAGCCTGCAGGATCTGGGGGTGGGAAGCACTGAAGCGTCAGAGGGTGTCTGCAGCGCCCCCTAGTGAGGCTCAAGCTCTGAGCATCTCCCCTCAGGTCTCCAACAGGTGAAGGGAGTTCTCAGAGGACTCCACAGCCGAGGGGCTTAGGGATTCGGGGCAATTCTCACCATCTCCATGATGAGGTGTCCGCACACACTGCACTTGTCAGCCGTCTGCTGGAACCCGGAGTACTGGGGGAGGACACAGGATCCGGGGCGTCGTGTGACAAAGCGGCACGCCCTGCCCAGCCAGCTCCTGTCTCCTGGCCTCAGGTCTCCAAGGGAATCAGAAAGAGGGTCCCGCCTGGCTCCCACCCATGGCATGGCCTGGACTCACCAGGAAGTCCTCCTGGCAGTACACTTTCTCGCCCACGTTATAGAAGGCCTTCCCGCGGAGCCGTCTCCCTGTAAGGATCAGGGTTGACACTGGGTCCTGTGATGCCAGAACCAGTGATGGAAACTGGCTGGCATCTCTCAGATGAGATGGTGTATTACGGACGCATTTTAAAATTTCCCATTGATTTCTGCTATCATTTTTTTTGAGACAGGGTCTCGCTTTGTAGTTCAGGCTGGCCCTGAGCTCACTATGGTGCCCAGGCAAGCTGCCGCGAACTCAGCAATCCTCCTGTCTCTGCCTCCCGAGTGCTGGGATTACAGACGTGAGCCACCACGTCCGGCATTGTGGTATGTGGTGTTGATTGTTGGTGGGCGTGTCTCCACGCCCAGCATTATATGTGGTTACCGGGGATCGAACTCAGGTCCTTGCGCTCACGAGGCAGGCGCCGGAACCACTGAGCTAACCCTCCGGCCCCATTTATTTTATTTTATTTTATTTTTTTTTTGAGACAGGGTCTTGCTTTGTAGTTCAGGCTGGCCTTGAACTCACTATGTAGCCCAGGCTAACCTCGAACTCAGCAATCCTCCTATCTCTGCCTCCCGAGTGCTGGGATAACAGGCGTGAGTCACCATGCCTGACACTGTGGTACGTGGTATTGATTGCTGGTGGGCCCAGCATTGTTGTATGTGGTTACTGGGGATTGAACTCAGGACCTTGTGCTTGTGAGTCAGGCGCTGGAACCACTGAACTAAATCTCCGGCCCCTCCGGCCCCTGTTATCATTATTATAATAATAAATATTTTCCCCAAACTAGAACATATTGCCAAAAGAACTCTGGCAAGAAGTTGACAATGCAAATACATGGTGAGGCACACACTCAGAGGGTGAGGTAGGAAGATCACAAGTTCAAGCCCAGCCTGTACAACTTAGCAACGCAGAAAAACTCTGTCTCAAAGTGAACAATAGAAAAAAAATAACCAGAGATATGGTTCAGTGCAAAGATACAAGTTCAATCCTCAGTAACGGAACTAAAATAAAAAGACTAGAAAAGGAGAAGTAAAACTATCTTTAGAGACAGCATGAGTATTGTATAATAAATAATAAACAATTTATAAGAAATCACTAGGACAGAGCAAGACTGTAGAGCAGAAAGCCAGTATAAAAACCCAATGTATTTTTATATACTAACAACAAATGATTGGAAAATAAACTCAGAATTTTAAAGTTACATTTATAATGGCATCAAAACATAGAAAAGAGAAATATTAAAGAATCTGGTTTAAGTATCTCATAGTTTGTCTTATCTGAGACCCCAAAATGTAATATAATAAGCAAAATAAAAGGTAAGATAGTAGGAAACAGAAATACATCTTTTTTTTTTTTTTTTTTTGAGACAGGGTCTCACTTTGTAGTTCAGGCTGGCCTTGAGCTCACTATGTAGCTCAGGCAAGCCTCGAACTCAGCAATCCTCCTGTCTCTGCCTCCTGAGTGCTGGGATTACCGGCGTGAGCCACCACTGCTGGCACTGTGGTACGTGGTATTGATTGCTGGTGGGCATGAGTTACCACGCCCAGCACTGTATGTGGTTACCGGGGATCAAACCCAGGACCTTGCGCTTGCAAGGCAGGCACCAGAACCACTGAGCTAAATCTCCAGCCCCAGAAATACATCTTTTGCAAGTGGGAAAAAAATCAAAAGATGGAGAAAGGAGAGAAGAAGAGGAAGTAAAATAATTAAGATGTGTTTCATATTTGAACCAAATCCTCAAGATGAATGTAATCATTACATATTGCAAACATGTACTAATAAAAATAAAAAAATTAAGGAAAGATGACTACAACAGTCAACCATGAGATCAGACTTTGCTAAGAGATTTAAAAAGACCTACGTATATAGAAATATATACCATTGTTGAAAGTCAATTCTTCACTGGTTTTCGAATTTCTGAACACCTCACAAATAGAGTACTAAGACCTCTCATCCTGGATTCTCCTTTTTTTTTTTTTGCTTTTTTTTTGAGACAGGGTCTCGCTTTGTAGTTTAGGCTGGCCCTGAGCTCACTATGGTGCCCAGGCAAGCCGCCGCGAACTCAGCAATCCTCTTGTCTCTGCCTCCCGAGTGCTGGGATGACAGGCGTGAGCCACCATGTCCGGCATTGTGGTATGCGGTGTTGATTGTTGGTGGGCGTGTCTCCACGCCCAGCATTATATGTGGTTACCGGGGATCGAACTCAGGGCCTTGCGCTTGCGAGGCAGGCGCCGGAACCACTGAGCTAACCCTCCGGCTCTGGATTCTCCTTTTGAGAAGGTCCCTAGGGAGACTCCTTAGAAGATCAAGAGACCATCTCTCTTTGGAGAGGAGGGCAGCTTTGCTGGCAGCCTCCTGTAAAACACTGAAGTTCCCACAGCTGGGCATGGTGACACACATCTGAGGTCCCACACTACTCACAAGACTGAAATCGAGGGGCAGTTGAGCCCAGGAGTTCAAGACCAGCCTGGGCAACACAGGGAGACACTAACTCAGAAAAAATAATACTGGGGTTTCCTAATCTCAGTTTTTCATCCTTGACATAGTCTCTGTGCAGCATCTTCCTGTCACATGTGTGAGACTCCAAGAGCCAGTGGACTGATTCACACGTGTAGCTCGGGCTCAGAGTCTCGGACTCAGGACTTCAAGTCATCTGTGAGCATCAAAGAAAATGGGAAGTTCACCTGATCTTCCAAGGAGATAAAACCTCAGCCTTCACAGTTCAGGACAACCAGGGCTATGGCTTCAAAGGTTGTGATACTGCTGTGCACAAAGGTAGCCCAGCCCTGTAATTTCACCACTCTGGGCGTCTGAGGCAGGGGGATCATAAATTCAAGGCCAATCTGGGCAACTTAATGAGAAACTGTCTCAAAATTTAAAAAAGGGATGGGGATATAGCTCAGTGAAAAGACACTGAATTCAATTTTCAGTAATACCAAAAAAAAAGAAACCTCCCTAATCAAAACCCAACCAAAATTTAACTGCCCTTTTTTTTTTTCAGAAACTGGTATGTTAATCCTAAAATTTATATAAATACACATACAAAAAATGCAAAGAGCCAGGTGTGGTGGCTCATGCCTGTAATCCCAGCACTCAGGAGGCAGAGGCAGGAGGATTGCCGAGTTCAAGGCTTGCCTGGACTACATAGTGAGCTCAGGGCCAGCCTGAACTACAAAGCAAGACCCTGTCTCAAAAAAAAAAAAAATGCAAAGGATCTAGAAAAGCTAAAATAGTCTTGAAAAAGATCGACAAACTTAGAAGACTTACCTATTTTGGACATTTATAATAATCATGACAGTTTATATCGGGAAAAGGAGAGATAAAAAGTTCAATGAATTAGAATAAAGTTCAAATTACAAATATTTCAACAAACATACATGATAGAAAGTCTTTATCACAAAAAAATCATCGCACTTCACACAAAAATTAATATGCAATGAGATACCGACCTAAAAAAATTAGCAACCTAAAGCTTCCAGAAGAAAATACTATGTGCCTACTTCTGTGGCTAAATAGTTTTCTTTTTCTTTTCTTGTTTTCTTTGTAGTAGCAGGGATTGAATCAGGCCTTTTAAACCCCATACTGCCTCCTATATGCTGGGCAAGCATTCTGCAACTGAGAGACATTCCCAGCCCGTTTTGGCTTTATGTTTTTATTTTTATTTATTTATTTATTTTTTGACACAGGGTCTTGCTTTGTAGTTCAGGCTGGCCCTCAGCTCACTGTGTAGCCCAGGCAAGCCTCAAATTTAGCAATCCTCCTGTCTCTGCCTCCTGAGTGCTGGGATTACAGGCGTGAACCACTATGCCCAGCACTGTGGTATGTAGTAAGGTACTGATTCCTGGTGGGTATAAGTCACCATGCCCAGTATTGTTGTATGTGGTTACTGGATTGAACCAGGGACCTTGTGCTTGCCAGGCAGGCACTAGAACCAATGAGCTAAATCTCCAGCCCTGTTTTGAGTTTATTTTATTTGGAGAAAAGGTTTCACTAAGTTGTCTGGGCTGGCCTTGAACTTGTGATCCTCTCAGTCAGGCTGAGTTGCTGAGATTATAGGCATTTGTCACTGTACCCTGTGCACAAACACTTCTAAGTACAGAAACCCAGCTGGGGCTGTAGCTCAGCAGAACAGCACTTGCCTAGCATGCACAAGATCAGGAGTTGAATCCCTAGCACAGAAAAACAAAAAGGCACATAAAGCAATAACCATGAAACAAGCAAAACAAATTGACAAATCAGGCTTAATCAAAATTTTAAATTTCTCACCAAAAGACATCATTATATAGTACTGCACACCTGTAATCTTAGCACTCTGGGAGGATGAGGCAGGAGGACTGAAATTTGCAGCCCAACTTAGGCAACTCAGTTGTTTTACCCAAGCTCTGTCTCAGAAAGAAAGAAAAGAAGAAAGAGGGAAAGAGAGAAAGGTAACTGAGTACAAAGGCCCTGGGTTCAAACTCCAATATGGGGAGGGGGTAAAAATCACTACTTAAAAAAAAGAAAAATATGGAAACAAGATTTTCATAAATTGGGAATGTTGGGGGGGGGAGAGGAAAGGTTTGAGGATCCCATGAGCCCCAGGAAGACACTGTCTTAAAAAAAAAAAAAAGCTAACTCACATTAGGAGGGTAGGGATTGGCATGGCAATAGAACTCTTGCTCAGAGTGCCCAAAGCCCAGCATTTGCTCCCCAGCACCAAAAGAAGAAAAAAAAAATCACTCTAGAAGAAAACATACACCTTCTACTCAGTAACATAATCAAATAATTATTAAAACAAATAATTGAATCATTTTAATAATTCATGTTAATTAAATTAAAATAATTAAAAGACAATTCCCAATGTTTAAAAAGTGGGGGCAAAAACTTTAAACAGACTTCACAAAAGAAGAGTTATTAAGGGGCAAGAAGCAAACAATAAGATATTTACTCTCATTAGACGTCAGGGAAATGCAAATTAAAGCCACAATGAGATACCACCCATTAGAAAGGGTAAAATTGAAGACAAAAATACCAACTGTTGGCAGATATGTAGAATAAACCAACTCCCTTACATTTCTAGCGGGAGTGTCAAATGGTATGGCCCCTTCGGAAAACAGTCTGGCGGTTCCTTATAAAGTTAAACATACACTTACCCTCTGACCCAGAAATTCCACTCCTTGGAATTTATTCAAGAGAAATGAAAACACATGTCCACAAGGTGAACTTTACAGAAAGAGTCACAGAACCACGGAGGATCTACCAACGGTTAAGCAGATAAACAAACTGCGGGGTAGTCACCCAGCACGGCCATGAAGAGCGGGGAGCTGGACTAAGGCACACCGCAGAGTGGCTGAGGTGCAGCTCATGGTACAGCACGTGCTCAGCGTGTGCAAAGGCCTGTGTCCATCCCCATGGCACACACGTGAAGACCGTATCACGATGTACTGCATGAATAAAAAGTCCCTAAGGGTATTCAGAAGAAAAAAAAATTCACCTCACTCATCTTTTTTAGTGTTTTTAATTTCTTGTGAAGGAAAGAAAACATTCCTTCATAAAAATTTTTATATTCCCTGGGGAAATGCACCCTCAATATAGACCTCAGCAAACTCCCACAGACAGACTTCTATAAACAAAAACTATAAAACACATAAGGAACAAGTTATCATGACCAAGAGTGAGGAGAAACAATAAACAATAGAAACAAGACTTCAAAGGACATTTGACATTGGAATTGTCAGGCAGAGAATACAGAATAGGTATGTTTAATATGCTTACAAAATAAAAACAGATGTCTAAAACATAAGACTACAAAGACTTCTTAGATAAGACATTTTAAAGAGGGGCCGGAGGGTTAGCTCAGTGGTTCCGGCGCCTGCCCCGCAAGCGCAAGGTCCTGAGTTCAATCCCCGGTAACCACATACAATGCTGGGCGTGGAGACGCGCCCACCAACGATCAACACCGCATACCACAATGCCGGA
>PVIC010047298.1:0-13874 GCA_004025085.1 Thryonomys swinderianus | reverse complement strand
GTTGAGTTTTTAGGATCTTCAAGATAGAGTATCATATCATCAGCAAATAATGCCAGTTTAACTTCTTCCTTTCCTATCTTTATTCCTTTTATATCTTTGTCCTGCCTGATTGCTATGGCTAATGTTTCCAGTACTATATTGAACAAGAGTGGTGACAGCGGGCATCCTTGCCTTGTTCCTGACCTTAGTGTAAAAGTTTGCATGAGACTACCTGTCAAATGATATTTAAAGAAAAAGCTTATGTGAAATGTATGTTATGTATATGTTACTATCCTTAGAGATGTGTAGGCACCAAGCAGTGCAGACAATGTCACACATTAAAAATTAGAGGCTAGACACTGTAAACTTCTAAGGTACATTTATAGATGGATGCATTCTTCTTTAATGGCATTGTACTGAAGGATAGCAGTAGGTGAGAGTTTCTTTGTGTTTAGTGTATTGTGATCAGATGAAAATGATTACATAAAAAGGCTGTTCTGTATTAAAGTGGACATTTACATGTCTTTCAAAGATAATAATGTCATCGTTATTGTCATGCTAAAAATAGAATGTGTGGCCTTTTTTTTGTATGGGAATCAAACTCAGGACCTTGTGCTCACCAGGCAGGCGCTGTGTTGCTCAGCTACATCCCTGCCCTACTATGTGTGGCTCTTAATCTCAAGGTTTCTCATAAAACTTTATAATTGTATCTGTTAATATTCTGTAAGGATTCCACTTCTAAAACTATGATTGACAAGAAAATACTGTCCTCTGGCTATATGTTACATTTCAAAGTGGGTGAGTACAGATAAGATTATAATAGCTAAGCTCACTGTGCCTATTTCAATTCTAGTGCAACTGACCTTCTGGCTGTTCAACAACTAAGTCTTGGAGATCAAAGTTGGAAGGTAGCTAGGCTTAAAAGGTAGCAAATATTGGGCCAGAAATTTAGCTCAGTGTTTCCAATGCCTGCTTAGCAAGCACAAGATCCCTGGTTCCACCCCTGGTAACCACATACAACAATACTGGGTGTGGTGACTCCTACCCACCAGCAATCAGTACCACATACCACAGTGCCAGGCCTTGTGGCTCACGCCTATAATCCCAGCACTCAGGAGGCAGAGGCAGGAGGATTGCTGAATTTGAGGCTTGCCTGGGCTACATAGAGAGCTCAGGGCCAGCCTGAAGTACAAAGTGAGAACTTGTCTCAAAACCAAAAACAAAACAGTGAAATGAAAGGAGCATCACCAAAGAGGAAGTCTTTCACGCTGTTATAAGAAGCCACATGGTGAAGCAAGTCTATGGCTCATCCTGGTGGCTGACTCTGACAGAGGAGCTGAGAGACTCTGTGTCTGGTTCCAAAAGCAATGCCTGAGCAGGCTTACCTGACTTCGATAAATTTTGACTTATGCAGGTCTCACTTGAACCTGGTTTTAAATACCCAGCAGGGGAGTATAAACAAACACATATAAAAGTAACAGCAATGTAGCCTAAATGTAAAAAGAGAGTTTCCAGTCACTGTGCCCTGCTGACAATTTCTAGCTACACCTGTGAAGAGGTCTAGAAGCCTGCTAGATACATGAGCTATTCCCGTCCCTTAAGGACAGCATATGACATGACTCCTTCCCCAATCTGCTTTTCCATGCTACTCATGCTTTGGTCATAAATGCCTAAATCTGTCAGTAAAGCTTGTTTATTCTCACATGAAGACTGCCAAGTGGTTATGCAAATGAATCCATACCACCTAAGAATTTGACAGACAACCTAGTCGAACTTGCTCAAAGTACTGCCTTTCTCCAAGACCTTATGTACTCACTAACAGCAGTAGTTGTATAACTAGGAGGGGACTAAATCTCCTAACACAGCCTCGGGATTTAGCTCAGTGGCACCACAACGCCTTGCAGGTGTAAGGTTCTGAGTTCAATCAGGTACGGGAAAGAAAAACAAATTAAAGATTTCCTAACACCTGAAACAAAGGGCATGGGCAAGTCCCTAAAAAAGGATATACTTCCCTTGTCATTAGGTATAAAATGCTGTCAGACTACCAGCGGTGACCATAATTTGAGATCTGAGTCTACTTCTACATCCACAATTCATCAAGAAATCTCTGAAGGGAGGGCCAGCTCCCTTAAACTACTAGATCAGTCAAGTGAGCGTTCCTGGTTCTCCTTCTAGGTGGGGCTGATGCCCCTATTCAGCTATACCAGCTATAGAAGACAAAACTTCCTCCTTCGACTCACTTCAAAGGTCTTCAAGATTTGGGATTCACAGGGGAAAATAGTACAGTAAGAAAAAAAGGTGTACACCTTTCTTCATAGCAGCTCGGTTCGTGATAGCCCAATCTTGGAAACAACCCAAATGTCCATCCACTGGAGATTGGATAAAGAAGATGTGGTTTCTTTTTAAAATGGAGTACTACTCTGCCATAAAGAATGACAAGATTCATTCATTTATGTGCAAATGGAGACACCTGGAGGACACACTAATAAGTAAAATAAATAGAACACAGATATGCAAATACTGGATCTTTTCTTTGATATAAGTACCTGTAGAGGTAAAGGAGCTCTAGAATGTATGATAGTTTCTGTAATATCCAAAAGGAATTTGGTGTGGGAATGTCATGAGGAGAAGGAATAAATATGATTTGGAAAAAAAATAAAAGAGTATGTGTACAGGGGGTGGGGAGGGGGTGGGTGGGCAGGGATGTGGGTAAAAATGAGAATTGACTTGTGTCACATATTGGTACAAATTCCCCAATGTTTTATGTGATTGTGAACTATGTATATAATGTACCAATAAAGTTTACTGAATAATGAAAAAAAAAGGAGCTGAGCCACTCCCTTCCCTTCCTTCAACAGTAAATGGCACTTCACACTAATGATCATCCAGGTTTAAATGTAGCACGACTCTAATGATTATCTGGGCTTAAGTTTAAGAGGGTGTGTAATTGCTTACATCAGAGATATTGGGAGGCACTGTGGACCAGAAGATTCATAGGATCATCCTGTAAATACTGCAAGCCTGAGTTATCGGAGGCCCCGTTTCTTGCCTCTCACATTCAAGCCCTTTTCTACCTTTGTGTTCAAGTCCCTTTTTCCTCCAGTCTCTTTCCCTTGGCCTTTGTCCCTGTGTTTCTATTACCATCCTGTGATCTTTAATAAATGTGGCTTACTACACACTATGAGGTATATGCTTGGCAATTCTTTCCTTGTCATAACACAAGAACCTGAACTATTTTGGGCTCCCTTAACTGTAACAGATGTGTACTTTATATTATTCAAATTTCAAGGAAATTTGAGCAAACTTCTATATAGGTGATGGTGGGATCCCACACCTCAGGCTGGCATCAGTTCTAGGCCATTCTATTGAAAATTTACTCAAGTTCTTGTGAGAGAGAGGTCCAGGTGCAGGGCTTTGGGACCTACTCTGCACATGTGTCTGTTGTTATATAATTAATAGGTCACACCGACTACCTCACTCTTCTTTGTCATGCTCTAATCTCCTACCTCATCCTCACATTATTACCCTGCTGTTTAAGTTACCCCTGACAAACGGCCTCAGTGGCAACCCATTTTCAGGACCCCCTCATATCTCTCAGGAGCTATTTCTCAATAAATCTTTCCTACTCACAACCTATATTCTTTATAATTCATTATTGACGAATTATCCTATATCACTGTATCATAAAGAACTAATATTTACTGCTTCTCATTCTGCATATTTTTGGGAGATTGTTATAGAAAATTGGCAACATACCACTTTCTTTATCCAACTGGCTCCAAGGTTTTCAGAAGATGGAGATTTGAATTACTCTCTATGCATGAGATGAGTGTGGAATTATTGGACACCTGGTCAGGACCAGATCTCCTTTGTTTGCTTGACATCTTTGGACAATTAACTTAATCTTTCTTTTTTTTTTGAGACAGGGTCTAGCTTTGTAGTTCAGGCTGGCCCTGAGCTCACTATGTAGCCCAGGCAAGCCCCAAACTCAGCAATCCTCCTGCCTCTCCCTCCTGAGTGCTGGGATTACAAGCGTGGCACTGTGGTATGTGGTACTGATTGCTGGTGGGCCTGAGTCACAACACCCAGCATAGTATGTGGTTACTGGGATCAAACTCAGAGCCTTGCACTTGCGAGACAGGTGCTAGAACCACTGAGCTAAATCTCTGGCCCAAGTAACTTAATCTTTACAGACTAAGATGTCAATTATAACCATCCCATCCACTTTTCTTTTCCAGAGGTTAACAAATGTACTGTAATCTACTGTCCTTCACAGGAGGCAAAGCCTTCTTGTCTGGCTCAGTATATTTTTCACCTGTATTGCTCAACCTTCACATCCATTTCAGGGGCATTATTTTTCTTCTTATTCTAAACAGGAAATTACCCCTCAGAAACCCATTGGTGAAGAAAATGATTTATTGAAATTATATAGAGGACATTTCAGGGAAGTTACAATAGCTTTTTTTTTTTTTTTTTTGCTTTTTGGAGACAGGGTCTCGCTTTGTAGTTCAGGCTGGCCCTGAGCTCACTATGGTGCCCAGGCAAGCTGCCGCGAACTCAGCAATCCTCCTGTCTCTGCCTCCCGAGTGCTGGGATTACAATAGCTTTTTGTAAAACTTTCAGTGTTCTCATCCTTTGCTCAGAATTTTATTATATATTTAAAACATTTTTAAAGAAATAGTAATGATGATTAAAAACTTGGTGCATGCTAGGCAAGCACTGCACCACTAAGCTACCTTCTCACTGTTTTCATTTAATTTTGTGGCAAAGTCTCCCTAAATCACAAAGTTACCCAGGCTGGCCTCAAACTTTGCATCCTCCTGCCTCAGCTTTCTAAGTAATTGGGATTACAGGTATGCCAAATCCCACTATATGTTAATGGACTGTATTCAAATTGATGATTGGACAAATGACCTCTCTAATATTTAAAAAAGGACTGTTTTGGGGCCAGAGATTTAGCTCAGTGGTTCTGGCACCTGCCTAGCAAGCTCAAGGTCCTGAGTTCAATCCCCACATGAACAATACCGGGCATGGTGACTCACACCCACCAGCAATCAGTACCACATAGCATAATGCTGGGCAGTGGCTCATGCCTATGATCCTAGTGTTCTAGGAGGCAGAAGCAGGAGGATTGCTATGAGTTCAAAGGGCCAATCTGAACTACAAAGCGAGACCCTGTCTCAAAAAAAAAAAAAAAAAAAAGGACTGTTTTGACTATCCTCTATTATGTAACAAACCATCTCAAAGTTTAGTGAGTTCGAGCTACAACTATTTATTTGTACATGAGATGGGTAATTTTCCTACTCATTATGCCTGCAGTCTGCCCAGCATCTACAGAGGACTAGAAGTTTCTCTGGGGCAAGGATGCTCAAGATAGCTTCTTTCTAGTGACTCTCAAAAGGCTATGTTTACCTAGCATCTCAGGGCATGGTAGTCTTTGGAAAAAAAAAAAAGACCTTCACAAATACAGTTAGATTAGATGAGGCCATGTTGGGTTAGGGTTGATCCTGGTCTAATCTGATAGCATCTTTCTAAGAAGAGGAGACAAAAACACAGACAGGCACAGGGAAAACACCATGTGACAATGAAGAAAGATACTGCAGTGACATAGCTGCAGGAAGGCTCAGGGTTGCTGGTAACCACCGGAAGCTGGAAGAGGCAAGGCACAGATTCCCTCTGAGGAACTGCACAAGAAACTAACACTCCTAACATACCATGATGTCAGACTTATAACCTATACACCTGTGAGAGAATAAATTTCTGTTATTTTAAACCCTTTAGTTTTTGGTGCTTTCTAATAGAAACTAATACAGATTCATTTGAATTTGTAGCTCTCTAGCTAGGATGGTTGAAACAGTTGGAAACTGACCGAGCTTTCCTTCTCTATCTCTTCTCCATTCCCTCCAGATTTCCACCTTTCCACCTTCCCTTCTCTTTCTCCATTTCTTTTTCTGTCTTCCTCCTTTTCTTTTTTCCTCTCTCCTCTCTTTTTCCTTCCTCTACCGCTCATCTCTCTACCACAGTGCCTAGTTCTCTCTATTTTTTTTTTTTGAGGTAATAGAGATCAAACTCAGGTCCTTGTGCTTCCAAGGTAGGTGCGGTACCACTTGAGCTAAATCCCTGGCCTTTATTTAGAGTCTTGCTTTGTAGTTCAGGCTGGCCCTGAGCTCACTATGTAGCTCAGGCAAGCATCAAGCTCAGCAGTCCTCCTGCCTCTGCCTCTCTACTGCTGGGATTATGGGCGTGAGCCACAAGGCCCGGCATTGTGGTATGTGGTGCTGATTGCTGGTAGGTGTGACTCACCATGCCAAGTATTGTTGTATGTAGTTACTAGGGATTGAACTCAGGACTTTGTGCTTGCTAAACAGGTGCCGGAACCACTGAGCTAAATCTCTGGCCTTTGTTTTTGTTTTTTTGAGACAGGGTCTCACTTTGTAGTTCAGCCTGGCCCTGAGCTCACTATGTGGTCCAGGGTACCTGTGAGTTCACAGCAGTCATCTTGCCTCTGCCTCCTGAGTGCTGGAATTATTATAGGCGTAAGCCACCATGCCTGGCTTCCTAGTTCTCCACATGGAGAGAGTAAAGATTGAAGTTGCCAGTAATATCGGGGAGCAAGGTCTAGCTCCCAACCTGAAATGCAAGTTTGTGTTCTCTAAAATTGAAGAATGAATTTTAGGAATGAACAGTGGAGGTTAGATTAGGAAAATTTTACTGAGAGAAAAGCTTCCGTCTAAGAGAGACAGAAGGGGGAACACAGAAAGGTGAGTAACGCACGCACCTCACTTCTCAGAGGGCTTTTATGTACCAAAGCCAAGAGGTGGGGCAGGTTCAAGGTGGGACAAAATTATAGTCAACCAGTAACACTGCAAATACAGTCACTTAGGTAATATTGGTACAATAAGAAATCACAGAATGGATAAAACCATGATCAACCAATAAGATTAGTAGTTGCTTAAGCAATACTGACTAGGTGAGGGTCCAGTGAGAAATTAAGTCACATGGCAAGTATATAGGGTTTTAGTCAGGAGTCTCTTTTAGGTTGGTCAAGGTCTTGACCCTCTACCCCACAGATATCAAACATTACTATTCATTTTACATGGGTGGGCCTGTTTTCTCCTTTGATAATGTTGACTTTCAGTGAAGGTCTCATTGACTGTCCTCCATGTGGGCTTTTTGAGGACCAGCCCTAAACTATCTACCTACCATATGTTGACTAGCTTTCCTACCCATAATACCAGGTCTATCATGAGTTAGGGTATTACTGATTTACTTTCACCATATTCTGAAGTTGTATCAGCTGAACTGTGTGAATTACTTTGCATGATCTTTTCCCAACAATGCTGTAGAAATATGAACATACTTTCTCTGGGAAATATGAAATTTCAAAGGTAAATATTCCATTTGGGTGGCCATGGATTTAGCTCAGTGGTTCTGGAACCTGCTGCACAAGCTCAAGGTCCTGAGTTTGATCATCTATACCAAAAAACAAAACAAAACAAAAAAACAAAAACAACTTCATTTGGGGCCATATACACTATTGAAATTATTTGGTACCATTTAAATCATGTAAATCATATTATATGATCACTGTGGAAAATATATTCTATCTACATGTAAAACTTTTAATTTCATTTCTATTTATTATAGTAAAACTGATGGGCATGGATTTTATACTGTGCTGTTATTATGTTGTAAATTTTAATAAAAAACAATAATAGCTTCACTCTTTCCTCATTCCATTTTCCTAAGATCTACCAATTTCAGTGGTTCCCATTTAATTTTTGTGGCTACTCAAATGTGTTTATATATTCTTTAATTATCAGTAATGTCAATCTTTCACCTATCCCTTTCCTACTTTAATACTATTTTCATTTCTAATGCTACAAAACAGTTTCCCTTAGGAAACAAACTTTCATCACTGGTTACTTCTCAGCTTTTGACCTTTGAACAGTGACAGGGCATGACTCCTGTATCTGAGAGCTACCTGGGGCTACTATTACATAAAGCACTTAACTTCTTACATTTGTTACTTTCCCTTGGGCTCCCAGGTATCATCATATCTTCCTGTTATCACTGAAGTAGCCTCCTACATAACTTCCTGCTTCAGTCCCCTTCAGTCAGTTTTTATTACATTTGATCTCTGCTCAATATAGCAGTGAGACTGACCTAAGTTATCTCAAGTCTTCCTTTATCTAAATCTTCAAATGGTTTATCATCTATCTCAGCATTATAGCCAAAACCTTTGCTATACCTTACAAGGCCCTGCATGACCCTGTTCCAAGTTACCTCTCTGCAAGTGTTTAGCCAACTGTACAGATAAAGGAAACACAGTCCACAACAGAGCAGTGTCACTTTCACACCAACCTCAAGATCAGAAATTTCCCCCAGTCACCTTCAGTCTTGATAATTTTCTAGGACTCACAAAATTCACTGAAAGCTCTTCTACTCACCATTACAAAATATTTTGGGGGGAAAGGTACCAATTAAAATCAGCCAAAAGAAAAGACAAACAGGGAAGAAGCTAGAAGTGATATGGGGAGCAAGGTCTAGCTCTCCTTCTGAAACACGAGTTTCTGTTCTCTGAAATCGAAGAATGAATTTTAGGAATGAACAGCGGAGGTTAGAGTAGGAAAATTTTATTGAGAGGAAAGCTTCTGCCAAAGAGAGACAGAAGGAGGAACCCGGGAAGGTGGATAACCCACCCACCTCACTTCTCAGAGGGCTTTTATGGACCAAAGCACAAAGTGAGGTGGGCTTGAAGTGGGGGCTTTTAATAAGATTTAAAAGAAATGGGCAAACAGTAGTTAACTAATGGGATTACAAGTAGGGTTGCTTAAACAATACAAATCAAAAAGAGTTTCAAGGAGAAATCAAGTCATATAACAAGCATATAGGGTCTTTAGTCAGGAGATTCTTCTAGGTGGGTCAAGGTCTTGACGTGGGGGGGGCTGTTTTCTCCTTTGATAATGTTGACCTTCAGTGAAGGTCTTGACTCTCCTCCAAGAGCTGGCCCTAAACCATCTACCTACCACAAAACTAGCATTCCTACCTATAAAAGAAGAATGCTGACATGGAGCTGTCCATTGTCCTCTTCTAATGGAATCAAAACGCTACTATTCTGATATGTGACAACATTCATGGGGAATAATCAATCGTGAATGCCCACTGGGACCTTAGTGTGTAGAGTCTTTACTGTGTCCTTGCCATGGTAGTGGGGAATCCCTTTCCCTTCCTGTCCTCTGTTATGCGTTTGCTCCCCTCTGAATGTAATCATAGGAGTTGTGAGAGAAATGGCAGGAAGGGGTAGAGTGAGTGAAGGTGAGAAAATACCAATCCTCTCTTCCCCACCATGAACTAGAAAACCCCTTTCAAAGTGTTTTTTTGAACATTTATTTTAATTAAGAATCTAGAAAGAAAAATAGTTAGCATTTAGTACAAACCTTACCAAGTACCAGACATTATAAGAATTACTCTATATATGAGCTAATTAAATCTTCTTAGCCCCCATCATCATATTTAGACATACTATATGGGAACACACCTAATTTCTATTTTACAGATGAGGAAACTGAGGCTTACATAGATTAAGTCATACATCTAAGGTCAAGACTTAAAAGGCTAAAAGTTTAATGATGGAGGAAGGGGGCTTTAGATGCTTCATACTTTCCCTCATCCATTCGTCTCAGTGCTGGATGGGGCCTCCCACGGCCCTCTCAGGGGAGGAGATGTGGGATAAATCATTTGTGGACATTCAGGCAGAGGGACTACTTGAGGGAGAGCTTGGATTTGATTTTGTCCTCTTGGTACATCTACTGACACATGAACAAACAGCAGCTTTAGACATTCAAGTACTGCAACCCCAAACAGAAGACATGGGTCCTTGCACTCATTGTCTTGAAGGAACACTTATCTTTGATTTTTGATTATTTTTAATTGAATTCTTTATTGGTACATTTTATATACAGTTAAGAATCACACTCAACATTGGAGAATTTGTACCAGTATATGACAGAAGTTAATTCTCATTTTTATCCATATCCCTACCCACCCACAACTCCCCATCCCTTATATACATGCTATTTCTTTTTCTTTCTGAATTGTATTTATTCTTTCCCGTCATTACATTCCCCCACCACATTCTTTTTGAATATTTCCTATTTTACAAAATCTATCATACATTCTAGAACCCTTTTACATCTACAGGTTCTCATACCAAAGAAAAGATATGGTATTTGCATATCTGTGATCTATTTATTTCACTTATTTATTTCATCTATTTATTTCACTTTCAGACATGTCTTTGATTATTTTAAGGGTAGAAAAAAGTGATGGTCCAGTTCATTTTAAAAGTGATGAAAATTGGAAGGAGTCACCTATGTACTCTACCTCAATGATTTTGTGAAATAAAATGATTTTTTTTGGAGACAGTCTAAAGTTGAGTTGGCCTTGAACTCTGCACCCAAGTTTGGCCTTGAACTCGTGGTGCTCCTTTTGCTCCTTCAGCCTCTCAAGTGCTGAGACTTTATGCATGTGTCACCATGCCAAAAATGATCAATTCTTAAATCTCTAAAATGAGCCAAGGATAACTACTCATACACACATGGTTTAGGGTTGATTGGGTTAGACTGTTTTTCAAACAAGCATAAAATAAATTAGAAATGTCTGGAAAGTCCTAAAAATAAGACCAGGCTCTGTTGCCCCTAATGATATTTTGAATGTTCCAGAAGGTAGCCGTAGTGAAGCTTGGGTACATGGGGAAATAGCCCCTCAAAAGGACCAGGTGGGGTGGAAAAGATTTTGGCTATGACACAGTGGAATTATAGGAACACAAATAGTTGGATCTGAGAAAACCCATGAGATCACTGCAGAATTGTATATTTTAGCAAATATATTAAACTAGCTTCCAGTTCATGGGTTATGAGTAAAATGAATTACCTCTGTGCCATATTGAGAAGTCCAAATTAAGTCCTGCAAAGCGAAAAGTCGCATAAATCCTAAGGTTGACTACTTCCCAATAAGCTCCAGTCCCATGCAGACAAGTTTACTGGAATTCCTTTAGGAAGGCTGGTTGTCAGTTTTTCTGTTTTGGCCTAAATGAACTTCTAATATAAAAAATGTTCCTGAATTAGTCCTTGGCAGGTGGGAGTGTACAGATGGATTGAGTTCCCCAAATTAGAATCTAATAAATGCTGTTTGAAAATAGGAATACATTTTGCCAATGAAACAATGTTATAAATGATGGTTAGAGCTCCAGGCCAACACACAAAACTTTACAAATACTCGGTGTTCTAAAAATAATATCACAGATCAGTGTTTTAGAAATCGAAGGTCTCAGCTAATTTGTGGGCCATTCCTATAGACTGAATATCTGTATTGAGTAAGACACCTCTCAAATTCATATGTTGAAATCTAATCCTTGATGTGATGGTAGTTGGATGGAGGGCAATTGAGAGGTGGTTAGATCAAGAATGGAATATAGGCCATTATAAAAGAGATACCAGAGAGGCTCCTTCCCCTCTTTTCATTTGACAGCATAGCCAGAGACAGCTGCCTGTGAACCAAGAACAGAATTCCACCAGGCACTGACCACAGCATCTGATCTGGGGCTTGCAGGCTCCAGAACTGTGAGAAATCAATGCCCATTGTTTGTAAGGTACCCACTCTGCAGGTTTCTGTTGTATCAGTATGAATAGATTAAAACAATTGTAAAGGCAACTTCGGTAACATTTTACAAACAACTAAGTAAACAGAAGAGAAAATCACCAGAGTACAACGTATGAAGTAAAGATGGGTACTGTTTTGTGGAATTTTGTCAAATGGATGTATATGGGAAATACTGCAACAGGTCGAGATTGTCTCCACTGACTGAATTGGCTCCTGCCAGCACTTCCAGAATTGCAATCTAGGTGGCAGGGTTATGTTTCTGCGGATGCCCTGAGTTCCAAGTGATTTCAGCTGTTTCCTGTGAAGCATGGTTTGCAGCATTGCAGAGATACTGTATGTACATAGTGCGTGTGTGCATGTGCATGTGTGAATGTGTGTGTGCCTTGAAAGAAAAGCTGGGTTGTGTCCAAGACTGGGAAATAATGCCTCAAACTTTAGGTTGAGAGTCAGAAAACTTTCTTACAGCTTGTAAGCTAAAAGCTTCTTTTTAAACTTTTAAAAATATGTTTAAAAATATGAAGAAAGAAAAAGAAGGATGTGTGATAGTGTACGTGGCCTTAAAAGCCTAAACTATTTTTTATCTGATCCTTTACAGAAGAAGGGTGCAGAATACCTTTCCTAGGGGAACAAGTAAGTAACTATTAGGACACTGAATCAAAATAAAAATAATTCACTGAGCGTTCTAATCACCATGCCAGAAGGATAATCATAATTCTTCACCCGGGAAAATCCTAGAGGATCAAGAGTGCACATAAAATGTAAATGTTCTCAGTGACAGAAGACAGAATAGCTAAGAGAACATGACTCAGGCTGATTCCTGACTTCCTATTAGCCACAATAAACCCCAGAAGCAAAGTGTTGAAGAAAAATACTTGCTATTGGGCATTTTATGCCTGACAGACTATCTTCTATGAGTAGGCATCAGATAAAGAGATTTTTCTGACATATTAAGTTTATAATTTCTACACTTGATCTTAGCCAAAAGGGCGAGAAGTGCTAAGTTTATAATTTCTTACCTATAACTCCTCAAGAATATAAGCACTAAAATAAATACTCAAGAAGAAGAGCTAAGAAGCCTCAGGGGAAGTTGGGATAAAAGAAATAACAGGAAGTTCAAAAACTGTCAAATATGTCATACAATTGAATTTTTTAAAAAATTTAGGGTCGGAGATTTAGCTCAGTGGTTCTGGTGCCTGCCTAGCAAGTGCAAGGTCCCTGTAACCATATAGAATACAGGGTGTGGTGGCTCATGTCTATAATCCCAAGCACTTGGGAGGTAGAGGCAGGAGGATTGGTAAATTTGAGGTTTGCCTGGGCTCCAGTGAGCTCAGGGCCAGCCTGAACTACAAAGCCAGACTCTGTCTCAAAAAAAAAAAAAATTAAAACATTGTTTAAGAACAGATAAAACTACAAGGTTAAGTGTATTAATCACTTCCTCATTTCTGGGACAAAACACCACTTAACAGAAGACTGGTTTATTTTAGCTTGTGATTTCTGAAGGTTCAGTCCATGCATGTCACCTGGCTCCAAGGCAGAAATGGCAAGGTGGAAGGGGATGGTAGAGGAAACTGCTGAATCCATGGCTGAAGGGTGGGGTAGACAGGCCAGAAAGACAGAGAGACAGAGAGACAGAGGTAAATATACCCTCAGGCCTTACCTCTGGGACCAGCTTTCTTCAACCAGGCCCCACCTCCTAACAGCACATTCAGCTATGAATTTATCAATGGATTAATCCACTGAGGACTAGAGTGTCTCATGGTCCAACCTTCCACATCTGAGCACATGAGACTTTTGGGGAGATATTTTAGAACTAAAGTACAGTACTATGACATAATTACAGTATGAAAATGTGTACTTAGTACTAAAATGTGCTGAAGTTCTTATGGCACTTAAGAAGATAATGAAAATATTGAATAAGTTTTGGCCAGGTTAGAAAACTGTATGGTTAAATATGTGTTTCTTTCATTTTATTTATTTATTTAGTTTTTGAGACAGAGTCTTGCTCTGTATCTCAGGTTGGCCTCAAACTCATGGTGATCTTCCTGCCTCTGCTTCTGAGTGCTGGGATTACAGGCAAGTGCCATGAGGCCCAGCTAAATACATGCTTTTGAAGATTGTAAAATTATAAAAAATGAAGCTGAACACAGTGGCACCTCCCTGTAACCCCAGCACGTGGGAGACCAAGGCAGGAGGATTCCCATGAGTTCAAGGCTACACAGTGAGTTCAAGGA
>PVIC010047297.1:0-13922 GCA_004025085.1 Thryonomys swinderianus | reverse complement strand
CCCCTCCCCTTCCCTTTCCTTCCCTTCCCTTCCCTGGAGAAAACATGAGGGACAGAAAGGGCTGTGGTTGTCTCTTGTTGCTTTCTACCTTTTGCCCAACATGAACTCTTTCTTCTCTGTGATGCTCCTCTGCATGGCACTCTGACCTGGAGCCATCCAACTATGTACTGAGACAGGGTCTTGCTTTATAGTTCAGGCTGGCCCTGAGCTCATTATGCAGCCCAGGCAAGCTTCGAACTCAGCAATACTCCTGCCTCTGCCTCCCGAGTGCTGGGATTACAGGCATGAGCCACCATACCCGGTATTGTTGTATGTGCTACCCAGGATCGAATTTGAGACCTTGCACTTGCCCCAGAACCACTAAGCTAAATCCCTGGCCCTGTCTTAGTCTTCTCATTGCTAAGACAAAATATCCAACACCCAAAGTTAAAGGAGGAAGGGTTTATTTAGGTCACAGTCTGTAGAGATTTCAGTACATAGTTGGATGGCTCCAGGTCAGAGTGCCATGCAGAGGAGCATCACAGAGAAGAAAGAGTTCATGTTGGGCAAAAGGTAGAAAGCAACAAGAGACAACCACAGCCCTTTCTGTCCCTCATGTTTTCTCCAGGCTACTTAGAGTGGGAAGAACTCACACCCTCAATTCTAGTGCCCTGCTTCCTAGTATTGCACCAGGACTCCAGCCACCTCTGAGGAAGCCCCACCTATGACCTCATGAGGCCTTTGGGGGCATCTAGACACAGGCCATAACAGCATCTGAAGAGATGTGTCTGTGTGTATCTGTCTTTGAAAATGCACAGAGTGACGGCTGACTCAGCTCCTGCTGGGAATCAGGCTGGACAGCCCCCAGGACTAACCAGAGGCGCCCTGAGCTACAACCTAGAGAAATGGAAACGTGACCAACAGAAGCTGGTACAAAAATGTCTGCAGCCATGTTATTTGGAGATGAGAGTGAAGATAAGCCTGTGTGTATCTGTAAAGGGCAAACAAAGGTTGCAACAAAAACTGCCTATATTCATTGGCCAGCATTTTGTATGCATTTAACAAAACCTAGAAGATGAAAAGATCAAAATGCTTGGGTACCATTTCTATCCATGAATCGGCCATCAGAGACACACCTTGCTGCTGTTCACCTCCCAACAGTTAGGCTTCACTGGGCTACAGTAAGGCAGTGGACGCAGGCCCTCAGCAGCTCCTGGGGGAGAGGCCAGGCCTGCAGCCTCAGGGGGAAAAGAGCACCAGAGCAGGGAAAGCGACTGGGCAGAGTGAGCCATCTCCCAGATTATGGTGTTGCTCTTTCTGCCTGGGTTCCCAGAATTTGAGGCTGTGTGGGTTGTCTGTTGTGATGGGGTGGCCCAATGGACATTTCAGTGGGCGGAAGACATCCAACATCTCAGAGAGGCAGAGTGCATAGTCACACCTGCTCACATACATTTATCGAAATGTCTTTTTATTTTTTAAGTACATGCTGAGGACTGAACCCAGGACTTTTGCACTGAGCTACATTCCTGGCCTTTTCTTTTTTAAATTTTTATCTGTATTTTTTGGTGTTTTGAGATAGGTTCTTCTTTTGTCATTCAGGCTGGCCTCAAACTCAATACGTAGTTGAGGCTGGACTTGAACTTGTGATCCTCCTGCCTCAGCCTGCTGAGTGCTGGGATTACAGACAAGTAGCACTACATCTGGCCTTTTTAAATTTTTGAGACAAGGTCTCACTAAGTCACTATGTTGCCCTGGCTGAGCAAGCTTGTAATCCTACACCTTCCAGAGTCCTGACATTGGCTACTAGGCCAGCTTGAAATGTCTGTGTACTTCCTTCAGCATCTGTGTGGCCAGGTAGTAATCTGCTCACCGCAGAGTCATAATCTAATACCTGCCACTTGCCATACAGACCTGGAATCCAGGCAGCTTCTGAGGTGAGTCCTGCCCAACCCAATTCCTGTGTCCATCTCTTCCTGTTTTATACATGAATATGGCTTCACTGACCAGTAATCTATGGTTATTATTACCTTTTCTTTTTTTTTTTTTTTTTTTTTTTTTTTTTTTTTTTTTTGCTTTTTGGAGACAGGGTCTCGCTTTGTAGTTCAGGCTGGCCCTGAGCTCACTATGGTGCCCAGGCAAGCCGCCGCAAACTCAGCAATCCTCCCGTCTCTGCCTCCCGAGTGCTGGGATTACAGGCGTGAGCCACCACACCCAGCATTATATGTGGTAACCGGGGATCGAACTCAGGTCCTTGCGCTTGCAAGGCAGGCGCCGGAACCACTGAGCTAACCCTCCGGCCCTATTACCTTTTCTTGTACCAGAGATTGAACTTGGCACCTTGTGTTTTTGAGGTAGGGCACCGGAACCACAGAGTGACATCCCTGACAAGTTATTTTTACTTTTTTTGACCACAGAACCTCTCTCAACTCTCTGGAAGATTCCCCTCCTATGTCTGAGAATGTGTGCTCACCCTGAGGACTACTATGATTCATTTAACCAGCAGCTCTTAGCATCTGGTTTGGGGAGCCCTGGAGGATCTGGGGGTCTTTTCTTTGGTCAAAACATTTTCAAAGTAGTCTGGGTGTGGTGCCTCATGTCTGTAATCCCAGCACTCTGGAGTGTGAGGCAGGATGATCACCATGAGTTTGCTGGCTGCCTGGGCTATACAGTAAGTTTAAAGAAGGAAAGAAAAGAAAAGAAATTAAGTGGCACAAGTAGGTTCACAGTCCAGGAAGGGTCTAAGAATCATAAACACAAGCCCCTAAGAACTATCAAGATGAAAAAAAGAAAATCAAACACTATTTCCTCTGTCCTAGGTGCACAGGTGAGGGGGTTTCAGAGGGTCATAGATATTCACATGCAGGATGTTCCTTTGTCCTCAGTTGTGGTAGTATTTAGTTGTATTTATGGAAGACACTGGCCTATTTTTCAGACTTTATCCCACTGAAAATATGCATGGTGAGCTCTTCTGTTTATATTTCTCTGTAGAACTCATTTTCTGAACAATTCCAACATTACTATCTCCTCTAAATTGATTTTAATGCTTGCCAGGAGCTATGAGCAGATAAGTTTGCTTTCATAGTGTTCGGTTTATTTGCTTTCACACAGCTTAAACACCTAATTTCTGGCACTAATGTATGTGCATGGATATAAATATAAGACTGTCCACTTGATTTCTCCTTGTAACTTTGGTTTGGGTTGCAGGAGCTTTGGTTCTTTCCAGAAATTTCTGCTGCAGCTGAAATGTGTCTGCACCTCTAGTTACCATGAGCACATCCACCCTGTTCCTTTGCTTTTTCTTCTCCCTCCTCCTCTCTTTTGTCTTTTCTTTAAGTTGAGAACTGAACTCAGGGGCTTTACACTGTCTGTTGGTTTGAATGTCTATTTCTCTTTCTTTCACTTTGAAACAGGGCATTGCTAACTCCAAGTTTCCCAGGCTGGGTTCAAATTTGTAATTATCCTGCCTCAGCCTCTCAGAACCTGTCACACAGGTATGAAGCACCCTCTCCAGTTCATTTTTGTTTTCGTTTGGTTATAGGCTTAATCTGTAGAATTATTTATTAGATACAAAGAGTGTATTGGTAAGGATTTACTATTCATGAAGTAATTTTTTTCCAGTACCAACACAGAAAAGGGAGTGTTAAGTCAAAGAACTGTCTTATGTATTGCTGTCCCACCCTCTGCAGTAAAGGGACAGCACCCTTACCTATTCCACAGGATGGTTTTGAGGTCATAACAAAAACAACAACAAAAGCAATTTGAAAACATTGTTTGTTTTTATTTTTGTTTTTTGTATCTTTTTTTTTTGAGACAGGGTCTCACTTTGTTGTTCAGACTGGCCCTGAGCTCATTTTTTACCCCACACAAAGCCTCAAACTCATAGCAGTTCTCCTGCATCTGCCTCCCGAGTGCTGGGATTACAGGTTTGAGCCACCTTGCCCAGTGTTATGGTGTGTGTTACTGATTGCTGGTGGGCGTGAGTGACCACAACCAGCTTTGTGGTATGTGGTTACCAGGGATCAAACTCGAACCTTGAGCTAAATCCCTGGCCTATTCATTCATTCATTTATTTATTTAGAGACAGGGTCTCACTTTGTAGTTCAGGCTGGCCCTGAGCTCACTATGTAGCCCAAGCAAGCCTCAAACTCAGCAATCCTCTTTGCCCTTCGAGTGCTGGGATGACAGGCATGAGCCACCAAACCCGGCACTGTGGTATGTGGTATTGATTGCTGGTGGGTGTGAGTCACCATGCCCAGCATTGTAGGTGGTTACCGGGAATCGAACTCAGGACCTTTGTGCTTGTGAGGCAGGCACCAGAACCACTGAGCTAAATTTCCAGCCCTTTATTTTTGTTTTTTTGAGACAGTGTCTTCCTGTGTAGGTCAGACTGGCTTTGAATTCACTATGTGTTTCGAATTGGTCTTGAACCTGCAGTGATCCTTCTGTTTTAGCCTCTGGAGTGCTGGAATTACAGGTGTGGGCCACATGCCCTGTTGAAAACATGCTTTTTTAATTTATTTTTTATTTTTTTGAGACGGGGTCTTGCTTTGGAGTTCAGGCTGGCCCTGAGCTCACTATGTAGCTCAGGCAAGCCTCAAACTCAGCAATCTTCCTGCCTCTGCCTCCCGAGTGCTGGGATTACAGGATTGAGCCACCGAACCTGGCATTTGTGGTATGTGGTAATGATTGCCAGTGGGTGTGAGCCACCATACCCAGTATTATTGTATGTGGTTACTAGGGATTGAACTAGGGACCTTGTACTTGCTAGGTAGGTGCTGGAACCACTGAGTTAATTCTCCGGCCTGAAAACATTCTTTTAAGCAGAAATTGCATGATGAGTATAATGTATATTCCTATTATATTATTTGGTTCTTAATGTTTGCTTTAAAAAGTTGGCTGTGTAGTGCTCACTTTGGTAGCACATATACTAAAAAGGTCGGCTGTGTCACCTTGCATTAGCGCAGGACAGACTTCACTTGAGGCCAACAGACATATATATGTATGTATGTATATTACATACTCACTTCTAGGAAATTAGGATACAGTGACAGTAATGAATCATGCCTCATTGAATTAATTCTTTTGTTTGCTCTTTTGCAACAAATCTCACCTTAAGATTTGTTTGCACCAATAGAATGTTGTAGAAATTGTTACAGTTTAGATCTAAAATATTCCCTGATAGTCTTGTGTATGGAGGGTGATTGGATCGTGGGGGTGCTATGCTCATCAGTGAATTCATCCATTGATGAGTTCATAACTGACTGTGCTGTTAGGAGGTGGGGCCTGATTGAAGGCAGGTCACTGGGAGTGTGACGTGGAAGGGTGTCCTCTTGTCCCTGGTTCCTCCCTTCTCTTTTTCTGTCTTCAGCTGCCTTGGATTGATCAGCTGTTCTCTGCCATGTCCTTATGCTATGCCCTTATGCCTTGTAGCCAGCCAGTCATAAACTGAACCCTATAAAAATTTTGAGCCAAAATAAACCTCCCACAGGCACATATGCCTGTAATTTCAGCAATCAGGAGCCTGAGGCAGCTTAAGTTACATAGTGAGTTCAAGCCCAGCCTGAATGACATAGTGAGATCTCATCTCAAAACAAAGCAAAACAAAACAAACCTTTGTTCTTTTAGTTATTTTGTCCTAGGAGCAGAATGTGGACATGAGAGAAGTGGGGTCATTGCCTTGCCTATTCCTGATGATGTGGTTCAGGAGCCTTTGAAACAACTTTGCAGGAAGAATTTGGACAAGTTTGGAGATGCAGGGTGGAGAAGTTTTAGAATGTTGCAAGTAGCATTTCATGGTCAGTACTGGTCAGAACACAGGAGACGAGAATGCTGATAGGAATGCAGACAGCAAATCCAGGCTCAGGAGGTTTCAGTTGAGAACAAGGACTTTATCAGAAACTGGAATAAAGGCCATTCTGGCAAAAACCAAAAAACAAATTGTTTCTAATCTGTCCATATCTTAAGACTTTGTATGAGACTAAATTTAAAGGTGGTAAACTAACTGAGGTGATGGAGGAAATTTCAAAGCAACCCAATATTTAAACCAAGGCATAGGTAATGGTCACTGCTGTCAGTGGCATTTACAATGGAAATCATGAGAAAAAAGCTGATGTGAAAAGGATGTGATTTCATCTCAAAGGAAGTCCCTGTAAAGTTGAGGGTCAGAAGAACATGGTTAAGACAAGGATTATGGCTAAAGCTAGAACATGGATATGGAGCCACAGGATTTAATGGTTGACCTGCTGGTTTTTGGTGTAGCTTTGGTCTGATTCTGATCTATCTCCCTAATCCCCCTTTGGGAATGAGAATGTTTACCCTGTGCCATTGAATGTTAAAAATATTTAACTTTCTCTTTGATTTTTACAGGGGCTCACAGCTAAGAGTTTTCCTTGAGTCTCAGAGGGGACTTTGACTTTTAAACAATGGTAGAACCATTTTCTCTTTAATAACTCTTAGAGATAAATTAAATGCATTTTGCATAATGAGATGGACATGACTCTTTTGAGGGCCAGGGATGGAGTGTTATGGGTTAGATCTAAAATCTCCCCCCAAATCTCACAAGTCTGGAAGGTAATTGGATCATGGGGTGCTATATGCATCAGTGAATCCATCCATGGATGAGTTCATAGCTGAATGTGCTGTTAGGAGGTGGAGCTTAGTTGGAGGTGATCACTGGGGTAGGACCTGGGAGGGTGTATTCTTATCCCTGGCTCCTCCTCTCTCTCTGATTGCTGGCTGCCATGGGATAAGCATCTTCCCCCATCAGGCCCTTCTGCTATACTGTTTCTACCTTGGAACCAGCAAACTTTGGCCCAAACCCATTGGTAACCGTAAGTAAAATAAATCTCTCCTCCTTTAAGTTGTGGGTGTTGGGTATTTCATCCCAGCATTGGGAAAGTGAGTAGTATAAAGTGACACTGAGCTCAGGATCCTGCACAGCTTCTGTGTCTGTTCTTACAGAATTCACTGAGTCATGGAAATGCAGGTATGCTACTTAAAGAAAAAGACCACAGAGAGAGAGAGGACCCAGCCTTCTGGTCAGTCCTGCCATAGCCCCAGATGTTTAAATGCAGCCATCCTGCCCTTCCAGCCACATGGATCCACCACAGGGAAGTGGCAGCATGAATGAAGGCAGGTGAAACTAGAACTTCCCAGAGAGGGGAGAGAACTGTGAAGAACAGTAAGTTCCTGTTAGACTGGGAGATTTAGCTCAATGGTTCTGGCACCTGCCTTGCAAGCTCAATGGTCCTGAGTTCAATCCCTGGTAACCACATACCACAATGCTGGGTATGGTGACTCACAGCCATCCACACACCACAGTGCTGGGTGTTGTGGCTCAGGCCTGTAATCCCAGCCCTCAGTAACTTGGGAGGCAGAAGCAGGAGGGTTGCTGTGAGGCTTGCCTGGGCTATCTAGTAAGCTCATGGCCAGTCTGAAGGACAAACCAAGACCCTGTCTCAAAAAAAAAAAAAAAAAAGCCGGGTGTGGTGCCTCATACCTGTAATCCCAGTGCTCGGGAGGCAGAGACAGGAGGATTGCTGAGTTCGAGGCTTGCCTGGGCTCCATAGTGAGCTCAGGGCCAGCCTGAACTACAAAGCGAGACCCTGTCTCAAAAAAAAAAAAAAAGCAAAACAACAACAACAAAACAAAAACAACTGTTGTCCTGAGCAACTAGTCTGGACTATTTTGTTATAGAGCCACAGGTGCCTAACTGAATTAGATTCTCCAGGTATTAGGTGATCTGCATTTAGGGCTAGACAGGAAGTGGAAAGCAGAGGGAAAGAATGAGAACTAAAGAAGTGTCTGAGGAGTCAGAACATACTATATCAGGCTGTTCAATGGTATCAAAACATGTTACCCTGGGGCTGGAGGGTTAGCTCAGTGGTTCTGGCGCCTGCCTCACAAGTGCAAGGTCCTGAGTTCGATCCCTGGTAACCATATACAGTGCTGGGCGTGGTAACTCATGCCCACCAGCAGTCAGTACCACATACCACAGTGCCAGGCATGCTGGCTCATGCCTGTAATCCCAGCACTCGGGAGGCAGAGGCAGGAGGATTGCTGAGTTCAAGGCTTGCCTGGGCTACGTAGTAAGCTCAGAGCCAGCCTGAATTACAAAGCAAGACCCTGTCTCTAAATAAATAAATAAATGTAACTGATAACAGTGTTATTTTAGAAAGCAGAGATTTTACTTACTTATTTGCAGTAATGGGGTTTGAACCCAGGCCTTTGCACTGAGCTATGTTCCAGACCTTTTATTTCATTTGTTTATTTTGAGATAGGGTTTTACTCTGTAGTTCAGACTGCCCTTGAGCTCACTGTGCAACCCAAACTAGTCTGAACTTCCAGCAGTTCTCCTGCTTTAACCTCTTGTATACTGGGATTATAGGGATAAGCTATCATCCCTTTCTCTTTCTGTTTTTCGTTGTTGTTGTTTTGAGATACGGTCTCACCATGTAGTTCAGGCTGGCCTCAAACTCAGATGTAGCTCAGTCTGGACTTGAACTTATGGTGACTTCCTGCCTTACCTTCTTGAGTCTTCAGTGCTGGCATTACAAGGGTGTGCTACCATGCCAGGCTCTTTTTTCTTCTTTTTCTTCTTCTTTTTTTTTTTTTTTTGAGATGTAATTTCACTAAGTTACTAAGTTTTCCAGGCTAGCCTTAACCTTGTGATCCTCCTGCCACAGGCTTTCGAGTAGCTGGGATTATAGATACATGCAACTGTGTCCACCTTTTTTCTTCCTATTGATTCAACAGTACCTACTACTTACCAAGAACTGATGGAATTAAGAATGCACAATATGGGGCCAGAGGGTTAGCTCAGTGGTTCCGGCACCTGCCTCGCAAGTGCAAGGTCCTGAGTTCCATCCCGGGTAACCACATACACAATGCTGGGCGTGGAGACTCACGCCCACCAACAATCAATACTGCATACCACAGTGCTGGGTGTGGTGGCTCACACCTGTAATCCCAGCACTTGGGAGGCAGAGACAGGAGGATTGCTGAGTTCGAAGCTTGCCTGGGCTACATAGTGAGCTCAGGGCCAGCCTGAACTACAAAGCGAGACCCTGTCTCAAAAAAAAAAAAAATGCACACTATGAGCTGGAAATGGTGATACACACCTATTCTTCAGCTCTCCAGGAGGCTGAGCCAGGAGGACCTCAAATTAGAGGCCACTTAAGGCAAATCTAGCAAGACTCGGTTATCAAAAAAGGCTGGTGATGTAGTTCAGTAGTAAATTACCCTTGGCTTTGATCCATAGTACCACACCACACACATACACACACACACACACACACACACCCCTAGTTTGGACTGGAGGTATAGGTCAGTGGTAAGGAGCTAGTCTAGCATGTAAAAGGCCGTGGCCATGACCCCAGTGCTACATAGAAGAAAAATCTGTCCTCAGGCACCTCAATTCAGTTTTCTTTAGCATTGCAACATAATGATCCTGAACTACAGATTAATTCACAAAATGTGGACTTTATTTCTAAATTTAAAAAATTCTGAGAATCAATGTGAAATATAAGGAACACCTTAAAATCAATGAAATTATTGGTCTATTTTGGAAATATTTTTGGCAGTATCTGTTAAAAACAAACACAGACATAGCCTATGTATTAGTTACTTTTCTCTTGTTGCTGAGACAAAACAGCTGACACCCAAAGTTAGTGGAGAAAGGGTTTATTTAGCTCACAGTTCACAGACATTTCAGTCCATAGTCCACTGGCCCTGAGGCTGGGTAGCAGAGGGAACACAGTTCATGGCAGCAGAAGCACCAGAAGCAACAAGGGATCTTAAGAGTATCTTTCTACCGCTTTGATCTTGTTCAGATTACTTAGGGCCAGTAAAACTCATGCCTTTAACCCTAGTGACCTTGAGCCTAGCCCCACCATGAATCATCTACACACTCTTGATGCAGCCACCTCCAACCACATGAGCCTTTGGGGGACATCTGGACATTAACCGTAATAGCCTATGACCCAGCAACTCCCTTTACAGGGGTTCACACACCCTCCAGAAGCTGGGCACAAGGACCCTCCATCGGCACCCTTCCAGTGGCCCACACTGGGGACAGCCCAGCCACCCCTCCTGGTAGAGTTAGGTGTCCCTTGGTCTACAGGGGCAGGGCAGTGATATATTTCTTTTTGATGGTGGGCCAATTACTGTTGGTTTGTTTTTGAGTCGGGCTCTAACTCTGTATTCAGGCTGGCCTTGAACTCACTCTATAGCCCAGGCTAGCCCCAAATTCCCAAAGATTCCTTCTGTCCCAGCTTTCTGAATGCTGAAATTATAGGCACATACTATAGGACACCAGTTTGGAGCAATTGCTTTAACAAAAGAAATTAGTATGAGGAATAGTTTGCTGGTACAGATATTGGGGTACTAAGGAGACACTGGGGGAACCCAGTAATAACAGAAGTTTGCATCCATCTCTAGGGCCGAGGAACAAAGCCAAGAGTGTCAGGTGCTGCTGGTACTGCGGTGGGCACCAGGGAGGCTGGAGCCAGGTCCTGCACCCTGGCCAGGCCAGTGTTGAGAGCCAGGGACCCTGGAACCCTGGAACCCTGGAACCAGAGACTCTCCCGGCACCATCCTATCTGTTGCGCCCCCTGCTGGCAGAACAAGAGGAGCGCCCTGGGTTTGCACCGCCCATCATAAAACTAGGAATACATGGGCAGTCCTGGGCTGAGAGATGGTAGTTTAATAAATGGTGTTAATAGGGCTGGAGGTGTAGCTTGGTGATAGAGACACCCTGGGTTAGATCTCCAGTACCATTTTTAAAAAGAAGAAAGAAAAGGATCAATAAACCAATATATTTTTTAATGTAGCATGGTCATACATTGGATTACTATAAAACACTGCATACTGTAATCCCAGCACTGTGACACTGAGGCAGGGGAATCTCCATGAGTTCAAAACCAGCTGGAACTACACACTGGGTTTAAGGCCACCCTAGACTACACAGCAAGGCTGTGCGTCAAAAATGAAATTAAAGGATTGGAGATTGGGGGCCAGAGATTTAGCTCAGAGGTTCCAGCACCTGCCTCGCAAGTGCAAGGTCCCGAGTTCGATCCCAGTAACCACATACAACAATGCTGGGTGTGGTGACTCACGCCCACCAGCAATCAACCAGCAATCAGCACCACATTCCACAGTACCTGCCGTGGTGGCTCACGTCTGTAATCCCAGCACTCTCCGGAGGCAGAGACAGGAGGATTGCTGAGTTTGAGGCTTGCCTGTGCTACATAGTGAGCTCAGGGCCAGCCTGAACTGCAAAGCGAGACCCTGTCTCAAAAAAAAAAAAAAAGGACTGGGGATTTAGCTCAAGTGGTACCGTCCCTACCTTGGAAGCATAAGTGCCCGAGTTTGATCCCTCGTACCACAAAAAAAAAAAAAAAAAAACTGGGCATCGTGAGACTTAGGTATAATCTCAGCACTCTGGGAGTCTGAGGCAGGAAAATCAAATATTTGAGCCCAGCATGGTCAATTTAGCAATTTAGTGAGTCTCTGTCTCAAATTAAAAATAAAAAGGAACTGAGATGTAGCTCAATGCCTAGCCTGGGTTGAATCACACACACACACACACACACACACACACACACACACACACACACACGGCCCTGGGCATATCTTTAGGATCCATTTTTGAGCTGGCACATGTAAAAATGTTCTGTAGCATTTTATTTATGACAGATTTGTCATGATTGAGGAATCCCCCCCATTATCTACATCCCCTTTTCTTTCCTCTGAATATTAAATAGAAAATTTCCTTGTTTCTACTTCTCAATCAGCAGTGGGAGGCCTCAGGGATCTGGTTTGGAATCTGCACTCAGCGAAGGAGGAATGACCCCTGGTGGCAGCTGCGAAATCAGCCACCACTCTGCGAAAGTGGTGCTCCATGTCCCGCGAGGAGGAGCCTGTGCTACTGGCTAGAATGTTGCAGATGCAATTGTGACTTCCGCACGCATGTAGGTCACAAAAGGCAGCGCGGTTCCTTGCAGGTTCTAGCCCCATCATTGGCTGTGCAAGCTGGTGCTGCGGCAGCCCGCTGGGGAGTGCGGGCTGTGAGGCGCGAGTCTCCGCAGCTCGCTGAGGACGGAGGCCTTCTCTCAGCCATGTGAGTGAACCACCTGGGAACAGACCTAGGCCTCTATCAAGCCCGAAGATGACTGCCGCGCCTGAGGACCCCTCCGCGCACCAGCTAACCTCCTTACACGCTCCTGAGCCACAGAGACCGTGAGCTAAGAGATTAGTTATTTCTAACTTTTATTTTGTGAGCTGAGAGGGATGTCACATGGCTGTAATACTAATTCATAGGAGGCTGAGGCAGGAGGATCACCATGAGTTGGAAGCTAGCCTGAGCTACATAGTGAGAACCTGTGTGAGAGAGACAGAGAGACAGACAGAAAGACAGAGACAGAGATTTCTGTAATAATACCTAATATATCCTTTAATATGCATGTGTATGACTAGATAATATTTGTGTATGTATGTATTTATTTATGTGGTTCTGGGAATCCAATGCAGAGTTTCCCTACCACTGAGCTATGTCCTCAGCTACCATCTCTTTTATTTGTTGAAACAGAATCTCTCTGAGTTGCCCAGGCTGGATTGATCCTCTTGCCTTAGTCTCTCAATTGCTGAGATTATTAATATACATATATTTTGTTAGCTTGAGACATACATATATTTGTTAGTTTGAGACCATGTGTTGTCCAAGCTGGCCTTGAACTCTCTCCACTTTGGCCTCGAACTCATAGCGCTCCTTCTGCCTCATTCTCCCAAGTGTGGGATTACTAATATTTATTTTATGCTTAGATACTTCTCTAACCATGTGTAGCTAATGATTTAATCTTAAGAACAGACACGAGTATGTACTTGTCAAGTGTTTGATGTGAATGAACCTCATCTCACGCCTCGTAACAAACTTACAGGGTAGGGAATATTAGGACCCTGTTGCCCGCTGAGGCAGCTGTGGCGCAGACCGGGAGAAGCCCAGCAGGCAGCGCGCCAGCGCCTCAGCCCACAGCCGCGCGGCTCCCCAGCTCTGCCCAGGCGGCCCTGGGGTCTCTCGGTCACTCTGCTGCACAGTGCTGTCATGGACAAATACATTCTAATGAAAAAATAAAGGGCAGGTTTAAGCTTCACTGAAAGATTTTCCTAAAAATTTACACACCATGGGAGTCTTAAGAAAAAGGCTAGTTTCTTATCATTAAAGGCCCCTAGATGATAGGTCTTTCCTCAACTCTGAACAAGTTAATCTCCCTTCGAAGATACAGCCAGCTTCAGTGGCTCTGCTTGAAAGTATCAGAGTGTAGTTGCTTTTACAAAGCTCTTTTCATTTCCTGTAACATCTGCTAAAAACTAACATGGAGCTATCTTGCATAACAATGCATGAAATTAGGGGGAAAATGTGTATGTCCTGCCTTCCTTGCTTATTTTGGATTACTATGGAGGCCAAAATAAGGTTCTAAGGTTATCTAATGTTCTCATTCTTAACCAGATATAATTTGATATAGCAATAAATAATGGTCCAATAAGAAAGGAAATCATATTTTATTATTGTGTCTTTTAAAATATATTTCCTTTTAAATATCATTCTAAAAATTATGATGTACTTTTCTTTCTTTCTTTTTTTTTGCCGGTACCAGAGATCGAAAAAATTGTGGTGTACTTTGAAAAAAATGTTTAATTCCCAAGTCAGTAGAAATTAGGCCTATAATTTAGCAATATTTCTTGAACATTTTTTTAAATTGAATTCTTTATTGGTACAATTTATATACATCTCAAAATCACATATAACATTGGGAAATTTGTACCAGTATATGCCACAAGTTAATTCTCATTTTTACCCATATCCCTACCCACTCCCCCCTCCTCCCCCCTTTATACATGCTTTTTTATTTTCTTTCTGTATCATATTTATTCCTTCCCCTCATCAC
>PVIC010047296.1:0-13895 GCA_004025085.1 Thryonomys swinderianus | reverse complement strand
AAAAAAAAGCTTTTGAAATTTGTATAACCATTGATTTACATCTTATTGAATATGTTTTATTCATTTTAAACAATCTGTACTGATGAGATTCGGAAAAGGAAAGTGCGTGGGACCCATTAGATGAACAATTTTAATTCTTTATAGTATGGTGTATTTATAAATGGGCTCCCTTGCTCTTGTGCTGGTGGCACCCTCTGTCCTCTTTTCCTTGGCACTAAATATTATATCTTATAGTAATAATGTGCAGAATGAGTTATAAGCCAGTTGTGGCATTCAGGTCCTTGCCAGTCCCCTCATGTTAATCCCCTTCAAATTTCAAAAGAAGTAGGTCCATTTTTTTCTGGTAATGACAATGAAGCAAGGCCTGCCACGTGTAGTTTCCGGAGTCCACATTTTATCTTTGTTCCCATCTGCATGTCTTACTCTTGAGCAAACACGGACAACACAAACTGATCCCTGTTATTATTCAATAGCTAATAGTTTCTGACAACACAGAGTCTATGCCTCCCGTGTAGTAGAAACGCATGCAAGCATGTCTAGCTTTGGCCTTGAGAAGAACCGATTTTCATTTCAGTGGCGCAGTGGTTTTTGTGTGTATGCTCAGAGAATGTTGACAGTGTGTGAGGGAAATTAAAACTGCAAGGACAAAGCCACTTTTCTTTCTTCTACATTCAAGGGCAAGGCTTAGCATCCAACTGGAAAAAATGTGTGGCAAAAAAATAAGATAGTCATTAATTTTCATTTTGCTATAATCATATATTGGATTAACTCAGTTAGTTAAACTAAAAAGGTCATAGCTACTAAGCACTTTCTTTTTCTTCTCTCTTCAATTGCATTAATTAGTGCTATATATATATTGTGCCCTACAGGATCTAAGCAGGCTCTGAAAAAAGAGCTTTTGATAGCTGTAAATATCACAGCATCTGACAGTTCAAGGTCTTTCCATGGATTACAATATCCCTAAACTATGTAAACCCAAATTCATAGTCTAAATGTAGAGAAACTGAGGTCTGTTTTCCTTAAAGAAAAAAAAAATACTTGATGGTATTCTGAACTGTAATTTTCTGCAGCATATACTTCCAGAACTAATTTCAGGACTCTGGTTTATGAGACAGGGTCTTGCTTTGTAGTTTAGGCTGGCCCTGAGCTCACTGTATAGCCCAGGCAAGCCTAGAACTCACAGCAATCCTCCTGCCTCTGCCTCCCGAGTGCTGGGATTACAGGTGTGAACCACCACACCCGGCACTGTGATATGTGGTACTAATTGCTGGGGGATGTGAGTCACCACACCCAGCACTATTGTATGTGATTGGGGATCGAACCAGGGGTCTTGCACTTGCTAGGCAGGCACCGGAACCACTGAGCTAAATCTCCGACCCAATCATGCAATCATTTTTGATCATTGATGATGTACCATCCCACCCATCATCACACTGACATTTATGTATACAGCCATGTGTTAACTACATGAGAATTTACATGTGTGTACAAGAATTTTCCTTGAATGAAGTTCAGTTGAATAGGACTGTGATTACTTAAATCTGGTATCCACCCTAGGTCATAATTGTTATCTGTCATGCCACCTGGAGCCAGGGCAAGGGGCACCTGTATTGTGCCCACTATATAAACCAAGCTGTTTCTGTCCTCTTTGGTATATTGAGGTTCTTTGTAAAATTTTCATTGAACAAAAAGTCACACTGCTATAAATAACAACCAAAAAGAATAGTTTTCAAGCCACATTTGACTTTTGTGTAGATTTTCCATAATTAACTACATCATATCAGCTCTTCAAATAACATCTGCATTTTTGTAAATGGCATATCTCGCTCTCTGGTATCTCCATTCTTAGCCAACTACTTCAGTTCTCCTGCCAGTGAGACTCAGCCACAGGGTGCAGCTGTTACAGGTATAATACCTGCCATGGACTCATATCTCTCTCCACCAGATATATACAGGGAACTTTTATTAAAATCAAGATACTTAGCCTCTAGCCCAGACAAGTATCTTCAGGAGCAAGGAACCTGTATTTTTGTAAGGTTCCTATGTAAGTAAATCTTCAAGCATGATGCTGGTCAGACCTAAAAGGAAGAGAACAGGAACTTCACCTCACTTAGCTAACAAGTTGTCTGACTTGCCAGAAAGTTTATGATCAGAGCAGCCCTTGTCAGACTTCCTTGTGTCTGAATCGCCCAGGAGTCTTTGAAAATGCAGATTCTAGCATGGAAAGGTGGAGAGAAGGTGTGGAGATGATTATTTCTAATAAGCTTCCTAGTAATGACCACCCCACTGGTCCCTGCAGCACATTTTGAGTAGCAAAGATTAGGCCAGAATTTCTCCACCCCAACACTATTGATACTTGGGGCTAGAAAGTTCCTTGTTTTGAAGAGCTGTCCTATGTGTTGTGGGATGTTTAGCAGCATATCTGGCCTTCACCTGCTAGGTGCCAGTATTATCATTCCTCCTACTTGTGACAAGTAAAAATATCTCTAGATATTTTCACATTTCTGGGGCAAAGTCACCCCTGGTTGAAAACCACTGTTCCAGATGATCCTAACCATCTCCCAAGTGTACAAACTATTATCAAAAATCCACTCTCTGGATGTATTTGAGCCCCCTCCTATATGATCCACAAGGGACAAAGGACTTAACCCTGCTCACCACTGTATTCCTAGCACCCAGAAGACTGTTGGGGTGCACCAGGGCACTTAGTAAATTAATTGCACTAGCATGAGTAGAACACGAAGCTCAGTTGTTTAGGCTACCTTTTTCTATTTTCTATTAAGAGACAAAAAAGGTTTCTTTATTCTCCACAAATATCATTTTTCTTACATTTTTATTTTTTCTCTCATTTCAAAGTTGTGTTAGTCAAGTACTCATGGAACTAAAAGTGATTATTAAAAGTTATCACTGAACAAAATTTTTTCTTGACAAGGGTCTCTTCTAAAGGAGATCTGTCCCATTAGCCCTTTGATGACGAAGTCCACAAAGAGACCAAATCTCTTGCGTTTCTAAACTGAATTATCTCCTACAAATCCAAACCAGCTTCTGGATCAATGAGGAAAAAGCAAAGATTAGTTTGAGCCATCTTGTGAAAGGTGCATGTGTTGTTTCCATTGACCATCATCCCATACCGCCCCTTTCTGGGTCCTTCTGGTAGGATCCACCCTAAATCTGTGCGGCCTTATATGATGCCGCCCACTGGAGAGCAACCCTTTGAGCCCACTGACTTCACGCATGCACCATGTATTCCAGCAGGAATTCAGGCCAAGACTGTTACTGAACTGAGCTTTGTTTCGGGCACTACCTGTACAACCCACTCTTCTGTCACTCTCTTGCACCTTCGTCCTAAGGAAGTCCTGAGGATACCAAGCAACTTCCGCTCTCCCTCCACATCCATGTGTGTGTGCCCGTGTAGGTAGATCCGTGGATGGCAGGAGACCCATACTCAAGTACCTTGAGAGATCCCACTTTACCAAACGGGGTGGGGGCAATTCTTTTCTGCTAGGTTACCAGCACTCTCACTGTTTGATACTCAGGCCAGCCTCCTAGGGGGATTCTAGGATTCAGGTTTCCCCAAAAGGTGCTTGAAATAGACTGAAAGATAATTATGGTTTGAATGTGTCCCCCAAGAATTTGTATGTTAGGAAATTTAATTCTCACATTTATATTAATATCATTGGGAGGTGGAATCTTTGGGAGGTGAGTAGGATGATATGAGATCAGAAGCGTAGGTCCCCATTATGACATGAGTAGCTCTATAATAAGGGAGAGAGACCAAAGTTAACACTCTGGTCTGCCTTACCAAGATGCTCTTGTACTTCCCAGCCTGCAGAATCATGTGCTAACTAAACTTCTCATCTTACAAATTATCCAATCTCAGGTGTTTTGTTGTACCTATGGGAAATAGACTAAGATAATAACTCAGCAATAGCCAAACTCTCCTTCTATCTCTCTCTTACTCCTTACTTTCAAACCAAAAGTGCCTCAAGGCTTAGTTCTTGGCCCTTCCCCCTTCTTCAGATAAGCACATCAGGATCATTCCCAGATATTAATCTCCATCCCAAGCCCAGGTGTGCCCCACTGTCAGAACCAAACCTGTGATCCTCTTCCCTCCTCACCACTACACCTTCACAGAAACACACCTAGACTCTACTCGGTCCCTGCCTCAGCCAGCACTGAGACTCATCCAAATTATATGTGTCCCTTGTTCATCACATCCACAAATAACTGATTTTTAAGTCAATTTTAAAGTCTCTAGAATGTGTCTACTTTTATCCATAACTGTGGCCACCATCCTATTTCAAAACAAGATCATCTCAGGCTTGTATTCCAGATCTCTCCTACCTGACCACAGAGCCATTCTTGCTGCTCTGTCCAGTATGTCTTTGCTACTTTATTCAATATTTTATTGTCTAACTGATCACATTAAAACACAGCACAGAGCCCTTCTTGGCTTTTATGTCAGTCAGTGCTTTCCAGGGAAGCAGAATATAAACAGGATGGATGGATATAGAAATAGATGGGCAGAAAGACATAGATAGATAGATGGGGGTGGTTAAAACCTGACTCATGATGGTGGAAAATGGCAAGTTTGAAATACAGGGCTGGCCACCAGGCTAAAAACATAGGTAAGTGCTGGGGTTGCCATCTTGGGCTCAGATTCCACAGGCTGAAGGCTCAAGCAAGGTTTTCTTTGAGAAGAATTCCCTCTTCTTTGGGGAACCCTAGTATTTTCTCTTAAGATCTTCAACAGATTGTGTGAGACCCCCCCCCCCACACACACACATTAAGCAGACTATTACACAGAATTGACCAATTTAAATGTTAACCATGTCTTTAAAAAAATCTTCATGGAAGCATCTAGACTGTGACTGACCAGATAGCTAGGCACGTAGCTTAGCCATGTGGATACATAAAGTTAGCAGTTACATCTGCCATCTGCACCCTGAATGAAGGCCAGCATTCAAGACACAGGTCCACGGCTGCGGGTGGTTCAGCTCTGCGCTCCTCTTGCCGTCTCTCACTAGTTCACCTTCCGGTCGCACCGTCCTCCCTCCAGTTCTGAGATGTCACTTCCCTGCTGTCCGGGGGCCAGTACCTAAACTGCTACATCTGCCTGAAATCCTAGTCCTTGCTCCCAGCTCCCAGCATGCATGCACCTATGTTGTGCACCCTTGTGCCTGTGTGTGCGTGTGCATGCTCCCACTCATTCTCATGATCCTGGCTCAAGTGCTACTTCCACCAACAGTCCCCATACCAGAGAGATTCCTTGCTTTTCACACTCGACATAACACAATGAGTAGAAATATTTTGCTCCTGTGGTGATTTAGTTAATGTGCTTCCTCAATGAAACAGCCAGTTCTCTAAAGGCAGAGCCAAGGTCCATCACACTCCCAGGGTACTTCCAGCACCACAGTGGAGTGAGTGAACGATGCAGAAAATCCAACAAGCTCTGCTGTCATATTTCTTGCATTCTTTATAGTGCATTCTGGCCTCCGTGAGGCCTGCCTGTGCCACTGGCTGCCTACCTCAGTGGGTTTCTTTGCTTTCCTGACTTTGCAGGTTCTCTGCTCTTCCTGGGAAGGACCAGAGGTGAGGCAGAGGAAACTCCTGTCTGTACCCCTTCACTCAGGTTGGAAATTGCCCAGTGAGCATCACTCAGGCATCCCTTTCAATCTGAAGACAAACTGAGTAGCAAAACTTAAACTTGAGGAAAAGGACTGAAACTTTCTATGCATATTTGCATATATGCATATGTATAGACAACGCTGCAGCCATACAACACATTAGTAAGAAGATTTTGCAAGTTACTCTCAGGTGGAAGCCTAACAAATGCAGATAGATAGACCAAACTGTTCTTATTTTCTCTAACAGTTAATGTAGTATGAATGACTTTTCTAACCCATCTAATTATTGTTAATATTTTCCTGTGGGTTTGGAATTTTGAAGACCGTAGGCCAAGAGATAATGGTAAATGGCCTTCAAATGACCAGCTTTCTTCATGATAGATCAGCCATTCCTAGCCTGGGTAGTTTCTGTCCTAGGTAGTCTATCCAGCAAATGCAATAGATGGAGTCATGAAGACTTGCATACAAAGTCACATTTGCCCTGTGTTTTATCATCATTCCCAGAAAATTCTTATTGGCAGAGGTCCCTACCACTCTGCCAGATGCTCCAGCAGCTGGTTAATGGTCTATGAAACATAAACGCACCAGGGAATACCACTCCTCTGAATCCTTTTGCTAAAAAAGAATCTTAATCTACATATGGTGAAAATTGGTCTTTTTCCTTTTGCATTGTAAAGAAGCAAAGCTCAGTTACTTTAGAACAATCTGGAATAAGAATCAATATGCACGGACACAGATGAGCCCTTCCTGAGGCGGGGTCTCCATTCTTCCTTTGGGAGGAGTGAATGACTTAGCGAGACCCTGACTAACCCAGTCTCTTGTGCCTGAGCTCACATTCTGACCAGTCTCCCTTTCCTATCTCCATGTCTTCTAATTCTCTGATGTTGAGGTACCAGATGGAAGTGTGGTTGTTATCTCTGCCTCTGTGCCCAAAAACTCCCAATACTTTGGGTGAAGAGAGTCTTTAAGAACATGAAAAGTATTTCAAGGTTTAATTTTTTTTTTTTTGAGACAGGGTCTCACTTTGTAGTTCAGGCTGGCCCTGAGCTCACTATGTAGCCCAGGCAATCCTCGAACTCAGCAATCCTCCTGTCTCTACCTCCCAAGTGCTGGGATGACAGGCATGAGCCACCACGCCTAGCTCAAGGTTTAATTTTTTAATTTCTATTTCAAAATGCTTGTGCATTAAAATGTCCTTGAGAAATACTGATGCCTATGAACTTGCAGACACTGCTAGAGGTTTTTCCCCTAATATGCTAGTGTCCTTGAATCATTAGCTATTGTAGACTTTGATTATTCATTTTCAATAGCTGTATTTAAACCACAAAAAGCACCCTAAGAAGCAGAGGCACAATTGTAACCAACAACAAAAACCTAAAAGAAATGAATAAAATCCCAAAACCAAAATAATTGAGAATTAGCTCAGGAATGCTGAGCTTCACCTTTTATGCCAGGCACCATGGGTCTCTGATGATCTCCAGGGGTATGAGAAAGATTTTGTGATTGGCCAGCAGCTTCAGCCTGAATGCTGAAGGAAACCTTTTGTCCTCAGGTTGGAGTTGAAGTCCTGGGAGCCGGGACTGGCACCTAGTCAAAGCACAGCACAGATCGATTGACTGGAAAAAATAAATGAATTAAGTTTAATGAGAGCCCAAGGGAGGAAATGAGCCACTCCACTTGCCAACTGTTTGCACAAGAGATGCTTGAACAGGACTTGAAAGGATTATCTCCCACACACAGCAGCGAAGGAGCCTGCCTCACAGAGAATGCTGCGCACAGGGCCTGGAGCATGGTGTCTGAGCTGCTGTAAACCATGCTGCAGGCAGAGCCGGAGTTGGTGTGCCTTGGAGAAGCCTCAAGGATCCCACTCAGACTTGCATTCAGAAGGCTGCCTGGGGGTCATGAGGAGAATGAGCCTGATCATTAGGGACAGGGAGACCACCCGAGAAGATCCAGCACCTTTGGGCACCCTCCCATGCAGGGAGGTCCTGCGCATCCCCATTTGGTGGTGTACACATTTTAGCAGTGTTGGAGACTAGTTTGTTTCTGTTCTCTGGTTCTCCTGTCACTAAACGGCATAGCCAGGCCCTGACCCTTCCATTCCTTTTCATAATGACCTCTTCACGTATCTAACAAAAGGATTTGGAGGGTTGAGTTTCATTCTTAACCTTCAGGTTACTTGGCTGTTGAATTCTAGTCTTCTGCTTTGTGTCAATGGTTTAACCTTTCAAAAATACAGATCAATAGAGTCTTGGTAAAGAGTGCCAGCAGATTCGCTTTTTCAAATCATTGCAAACTCTGGCTTTTTAAATAGTTCCTGTGCTGGTAAGTTGATCATTTCTGCATTTTAAAATACTTGCCTTTGCAATTCAGCATCAAAACTTTTCTGATTAAATTGGCATGGATGCTTGACTGGGTTTATATCTTTTCCAACCTATATCTTACCTTCTAGATTTTCTACTCACGTTTACAAGAACAAGATAGACACAGTGGGTTTCACCACCAACATAAAGCTACTGAGGGACCAAATAATTATTAATTTAGGGCTCAGCATCACCTGCAGGTACCCACAGAGATCTGCCCTTATCACTGATGTGCTCAAAGCCAACTCTCTACATCTTGATAATTAGGGAAATATTTCTTTTTTGCTTGGTACAAAACAGTCTGAGAAACCCTCCTCTCCTCTTCCTGGTGTATGTGCTTTTGGAGCTGGGTGCTGCTCTGGATGCCACTGAATTTAGCATCAAGAGGACAGCCATCAGGGTTCCAAAAAGGTAGGACACGTGCCAAGAAAGGGTGTCCTGCTTGGCAAGTCACACTTGGGATGGCTCCACAGCTGTTCAGTGGTGCTAAGCAGCAGCAGCCGCCGCCAGGGAAAGGTTCCTCCTGAATATTTCTATTCCCTGCCCTCCTGCCACATTCTTGAGCTCTCCCTTTTTTGAACTTTAATTTTCCATGATTAGTAAATAGCCAAAAGCAGCTCAAAATGTTCTCTTTATCCCTCGGGTTGGTATTTTTACTAGCTACAAAGCCTTAGCCAAAAGGGCTAGCGCAGATTTTCAGGCCTCCCACAACCCCTTGAAGAAGATTGAATACTAAGAATAGGGAGGGGCATATTTGTAGGAGCCCTGAGTCATAGGGACGAGTTTTGAAGTTGAGTTCTCAGTGAGAGAACACAGTCCTGCTGGGGACAGAAGGGTACAGGCCTCTGGATAGCACCAGCCCTTCTAAACCAAGGCCATGGCCCTCCTCAAGAGTTCAGCAGTATTCTATAAGTTTAGCTCTTTATCATATGAATGCATGTGCTTGAATTCCTAATAAAGCAGCTCCATGTGGATCATGTTAGATCAAAGTTCTCAAACTTCAAAGTGCCAAATCACTGGTGAATCTCTCAACATAGGGCAGATCCTGACTTGGTACCAATTGGCACATCTAGTCCTGCTTCTTTGGTGAGCTGTTAAGTGAAAAGGAAGCTGCATGGACTACATCTGGATCCACAAGGCCCCAGACCAGTGATTCTCAGCTTCGGCTACACATTAGCATATCTGGGGAGCTTTTGGAACTCTTGATGCTTGACTTCATTCCCACACCAATGAAATCAGAATGCTGAGGACAAGACTGACATGTCAGTAATTGAGGATGCTCTGCACATAATTTCTGCCCAGGGTGGATTTATGTGAGGGCCTAAGTGGATATTTGACTCATTCCTACCACTTCAGAAATCAACCAAGAGTTTGTTGCAATTGTCACAATCTGCCCTTTAAGCATGTGGGAATTAAAATGAGCAGCTACGCCGGGAGTGGTGGCTCACGCCTGTAATCCCAGCATTCAGGAGGCAGAGACAGGAGGATTGCTGAGTTCGAGGCTTGCCTGGGCTACATAGTGAGCTCAGGGCCAGCCTGAACTACAAAGCGAGACCCTGTCTCAAAAAACAAATGAGCAGCTACCTTTAGTGTTTCTAGCTCTAACGTTTCCAGGCCTGATCTAACCACCAGGGTCTACTCACTCAGGTTTACCAGCCAGGGCCTCACAATATTCTTGCTATTCTCTGTCTACCAGCAGCTCTGTTCCTGACTGCTCCAAATTCCTCTGGCGGGTTAGATGAGAAGAAAACCATACATTTGATCCTGCTGTAGAGCAGGGGTCCTTGAGCCTGCTGCATTTTCAAAGTACTCATTGGGTTCAGTATGTTAGGGAAGTTTTCAAAGCTCCCTGGGTGTTTCTAACCTGAGAGCAGGAAGAGGAATGAAACAAAATATTAAAGAATACATATATTTGTATTTGCTTCAATATTTTTGAAACTAAAACTGCTAGTCAGATGATAAAATGTAGAAGTGACTTTTAAATATGTGTTTAAAGATTTTTTATTCATTTTAAAATATATATTCTTGGAATAAATATGATTCTGAAAAAAAATAAAAGAGCATGTATATAAGGGGTGGGGGGTTATGGGTGGGTAGGGATGTGGGTAAAAATGGGAACTAATTTGTGTCATATACTGGTACAAATTCCCCAATGTGTGTGATTGTGAGCTGTAAATAAAATGTACCAATAAAAAATACATATATATGTATAAATACATATATGTGTGTGTGTGTGTGTGTGTATGTGTGTGTGTGTGTGTGTGTATTCTTGGGCCAGATATTTAGCTCAGTGGTTCCAGTGCCTGCCTAGCAAGTGCGAGGTCCCTGGTTCAATCCCCAGTAACCACTTACCACAATACCAAATATGGTGACTCATGCCCACCAGCAATCAGTACTGAATACCACAATGCCAGGTGTGGTGGCTCACACCTGTAATCCCAGCACTCAGGAGATAGAAACAGGAGGATTGCTGAGTTACATAGTGAGCTCAGGGCCAGCCTAAGATCCTGTTTCCTGAAAGGAAAATTATCTGGAGCACACCTTATTTAGGGTGCCATCAACCACTGTAGCAAACCCAAACCTTCAGGGGCCTGACACAGTGGGCAGTTGGCAGGCAGGTGACCAGGTTAAAGGGACATTCTCTTCAGTCGTTCCAGGATCCCCAGCTGCGGCTCCTGAGATGGTGCCTGATGTTCCTGTGCCCCACACATAGGAAGGGAAGGAAACAGGTGGGGCTTCATGGAGTTCTCCCTGGGGAGGTAAGGCCACACGTATTCACAGGCCCTGCCCTTGTTTGGACATGTGGCTACAGTCCCTCACTGCCCTGCAGTTGCACAAAGACAGCCCAGAGCTCCAGTCGGGGGCCCGAGGGAACACACACAGGGCGAGCCAGCCCTCCAGCCTGCAGCAGGCACGTGCACAGGACACCAGGGCTCAGGGAGGCAGGCTGCCCTAGAGACTCAGCCTGCAGAGAGACTGGGCCCATGGGGAAGGCCACAGGGCCACAGAGCTCGAGTCATGATCTGAAGGGCCTGTGCTCTCTTTCTCCTTTCTTCCCAGATATCGCAAATGGCACCAGTTCAGGGGGGTACCGCCCACCTCCCAGAACCAAAGAAGTCATCATCAATGGCCAGACTGTGAAACTTAAGTACTGTTTCACCTGCAAGATTTTCCGGCCCCCTCGCGCCTCCCACTGCAGCCTGTGCGATAACTGCGTAGGTGAGTTGGGCCTCTGGCCGGGCAGGCCGGTGGCGGGCAGTTCAGCTCCGTGTAAGCTTTGCACTGTGGCATTGGTGTACCGCTCTCTAGCCCACCAACGGAAAGACTCAGCAATGGTTAATCTTTCTACACTTGCTGTTGCCACTGATCCCCTCACTAGGCCCAGGGTTACCAGCCTGTCTTCTAGTTCTTGGTTTTTACATCCTGAAATGTGCTAGGCCTTCTCCCTCAGAGCGTGCACCGGGTAAGGGAGCCATGTAAGGTAAAACCAAAGCCCTGGGTCCTCAGGCTCCCTCATGTATAAAATCTAGCAGCAATGAGTCTGGGTCTGAAACCGAAGGCACAAGAGCCATCTAGCATTCCTTAAGCAAGCATGTTGGTGTTCCATAAACTGGAGACCTTGGGCAGCAAAGGGAAAGAAAAGTAGGGGATGTGGCCAGTTCTGGATTGGGATCAAGAAGACAAAGCTGACCAAGGCGCACACAACCTATGTGGCCTCTTAAGAGTTGGTCCGCAGTCACGGGGCTAGAGCTTGGCCAGTGCTGATCAGGGCCCAGTTCCAATACAGGACACAGAAGAAGAGCTGTATTCAGATGGTTTTAAATAAAGCTGCTTATAGATTCCTCAAAACCCCACAAATTATTCAGACCCAGATAGCTTTGGTTTTCCAGTTAATTACATGACACTCAGGCCTCTGGCATGACCCATGAGCAGGCCAGCAGTTCAGACTTATGCATTCAGGAAAATAGAGTAGAAAGCAGATATCTCCCACAGAGAAGTGTAATTGCAGCATGTGCCACTAGTTTATTTTTAGATAGAAGTTTTTACTGAAGAACTGCTACTTTTTGCAGCAAAGGAAAAGTACAGTGATGTGATAAAAGCCAACATTAGAATATGTGGTTTCCTGTCTGTTGTAGAAGTGACTTTGGGTTAGCATATCCTAGGCACAATAGATAAATGTCTATTTGCTTTAAGAGGAGAGAGAAAAATGAGAAAAATCCTAGGTAGTTTGGAAGCATATTTTTCTCTTATAAAAGCTTGAAATGAGGGCCAGGGATTTAGCTCAAGTGGTACTGCGCCTACTTTGGAAGCACAAGGGCCCAAGTTCTATCCCTGGTACCGCAAAAAAAAAAAAAGCTTGAAATGGTAGCCTTGTCATAGGGGCTCTATGTTTTTCTTTTGGGTTCTTTTTTTTTTTTTTTTTTTTGCTTTGTGTTTTTAATTTTCAATGCCTATATATTTCTTTAAATTTTTATCTTTATTCTTACATTGGATATACACATCATGATCACACTCAATATTGGGAATTTGTACCAGTATATAACACAGTTTAATTCTCATTTTTTCCCATCCCCCTATCCACCCCACAATTTGAGGAGGAAATGTCAGTGCAAAGAGAACAAGTGGGCAGAGCTCCTAATCCTGTCACCAAATAATCCTGGAATCCACAGTTAACCTGAACACTCCCAAGTGTTTCCACCTCTGTAAAAGGAGATGATCCTAGTGCTCCCTTAGATTTCTTTTAAGGATTAAATGATACTGTACCTAGTACAGACATAGGAAACAGTATTCATCAGTTTTCCATCATTGGGATGAAGTACTGGACACCCACAACTTTGACTCACAGTTTCAAGAGGTTCTGTTCATGGTTGGCTGGCTACAAACAGAAACAGCTTGGTGGAAGGCCAGAGCGAAGGAAAGTTGCACAGCCTATAGCAGCTAGGAAGTAGACGAGAAAGGAGGGGCCAAGGATGAGAATCACCATGCCAGATCGTGCCCTGTGAGCCTCCTCTTGTCACCACACCACAATTTATGACAGCACTCATAAAGTGAGTTCATTAGGAACTCATTGCAGATTCACCCTCCAGTCAGTATGGCACCGGTATGATTTAATCACCTCCTAAAAGCATCTCTGAGCACATGAGACTTTGGGGGAAATTTTAGATCTAATCTATCCCACAAGCACTAAAGGATCGGTAAGTGTATACCATTAATGTTCTTCTCATCTGTAAATGCTCCAAATGCTGTCATTAGCACTTCAAATAACTGATTACAATAACTCATCCTCACAGAAGCATAGAAATCACCTTGTTTCTGTGGTAGGATTTAGATGATCTGCAGTGATGGAAGTGGTATACTCTCTGTCTCTCTGACTTGGTCTCCAGTTAGTGCCATTTCTGTTAGTCTCTTTCTCTCACTCAGTCTTCTTCTGTCTCTATTCCCCTTCCTCTCTCCCAGTGTTGGCATCAGATCGCTTCTGCACATCTGGAGCTGTATTTGGAGGTGTTTGTTCTCCAGACAAACTTTGAGCCTATAAAATATATTTAAACAACCAGCATCTGGACCAGGAGCCACTCTCCTCTCTCAGAGCCTCAGATCATTAGCATGAGGGTAACACAAGGAGCTGCCAGCAAAACCTGGTTTAGTGAGGTCCTCTCAAACTGACCACAGACATCCTGCACCCTGCAGTGTGTGCTCTCTCTCTCCCTGACCAGATGGGCCCTGCGGGTCAGTCTGTCCCTTGGTGGACCCTGGTCCAGTGTCAGAATGCCCAACAGTTTTCACTGGAATTGTTTTGTTTGTTTTATTAGGTCATTTTGGTTTTCCTTGTGGTTTGGGGAATTGAACCCAAGGCCTTCAAACTGAGCTACATCCTCATTCCTTAAGTCACTAATGTCCAGACTGG
>PVIC010047295.1:0-13906 GCA_004025085.1 Thryonomys swinderianus | reverse complement strand
AGAGATACGAACACATTTGTCCATACAAAGGCTGGGGCTTAAATGCTCATGTTAACTTTACCATAGTAACCTCTAAAGAAAAACAACTTAAGCATCCAACTTGAGAAAAATTGCAATATATTTATTTAAAGGAATATTACACTATAATGCAATGAGTGAGGAACTATTCAACATGTAAACATGTACAAACCTCAAAAACATAATGTTTATTACTGAAAACAAATCACAGAAAAAAATATTTGCAGAAAAATTGGGGTGCCTATAAGCATTCATAAACATACATCATTTACATTTTTATAGGTGTAGGGAACTATAAAGAAAAAATAGAGAACAACAAACATGCAGTATGGTGACTGGGTTGTTAGGAAGGAATATAGGTTTGGAGTGGAGCACAGAGGAGATAATGGTGTGGGCAGTATCGTCTCTTACACTGGATCATGGTTGTAAAGTGTTTATTCTTTATGAATCACCTTCTCATTGTTTCTATGTGGATATCTTCTTTAGGTGAATGTAAATATCTTAGGCCACACAGCATTTCATAATAGATACTTAAGTTGTTTCTCTTCAGAGGTTACTATGGTAAAGTTAACATGAGCATTTAAGCCCCAGCCTTTGTATGGATGAAGGTGTTCCTGTCTCTTAGGTAAACACTTGGAAACAGAATTGCTGTGTTGTAAGATAAGTGAACTTTAATAGTAATTCTGAAACTGGAACTTGAAGCCAATCCTCTGAACTCAGAAAGCCTAAAGTTTAGGAAACTTGTGCACAGAGAAGAGAAGCGGATTTATCAACTTGCACGAATATTGAGGTTGAATGTCTGGGGGGCACAGGTGGTGCCACAGATTCCTGGAGTCTGGGCTTCATCCACCTGTCTCTGTCATCTACAGGTAGGGTGGACACATCTATCTCCCCCCCCCCCAGTAATAGCTTCCTTTAGGACTAGCGCACTGGACTCCAGATTAGGTCCTGTACAGGTTAGGTTAGATCACTGGGGAGAAGTTTCTCTTTCTTAGTGATGCCAATAGACAATGAGGTTACTAGATTCCAGCACAAGTCTGTTCTATGCTGAGGCGATTGGGACCTCAGGTTAAGTGCATAAAGGAGGAAGAGCAGTCTTGGCCTCCCCTCCCTAATGCAAGCAGAGTAGAAAAGACAGTTTCATGAGGTTCCCTAGGAGGGAATCCCCTCCATGACACCACCACCCTGGTTGAAATGAAAGACCTGACATCTGTCCCTTCCCCTGAAATATATTAAAATGCATATTTTTAAACCTTGAACTACCTGTAGGCCCTCTGCAATTAGCACATCCACATTCATGAGATCAAATTTCCTATTCCTTTGTCTATTCATAAGTCCCAACATTTATTAAGTATCTACTAACTTCAGGCACTATCATAGTGGATGGAGCACAAAGATGATAGAATAGCCAAGGTATTTCTGCATAAGTTTTGAAAGGGAGGGGGAAAAATACATTGATACGTAATCATAACACATTAACTTCCGCTTTAACTGAGTTTCGTACAGAGACAAAGTAGCAAACTGCTAGGCTCAGCAGAGCAGGTGACATCTGAAATGGGGCTGGCAAAGGGCACAGATAGATACTTCCAGAAGACATGGAAGGTATTGGTGATCTCTAGGGAAAGAAAACCAGCTCCTACTGCCTGGAGATTTGATCAAGGTTGTAAGTTGGTGTTTAGAAAACTCTTTAGAAGTGCTGAGTGTCTAAGGAAGTTTAGATTTTAAAGTTCCAATTTTTTTCTTAGCCTGTGAGTTCCTGAAGACTGTGTTGTGGCCATGAAGGCATTGAAAGGAGTCCTCAAATTCTTTTTTTGCACTGAGCATTTCCTGTTGTGTGAATAATATTGCAAATGTAGGCTGCTGTTTTAAATGTAAATAAATTTTGCCATGATTTTTAACATCGAGATGCATTTAAGAGTTATAGCATTTTAGGGCATCCCAACTAACTGTTCCTCAATACACACCGCTATCACAGGCTCAGGTTAAGGGGGTTGTGTCGGACATTTGTGGTGTTACAAGTGGGAGCTGCTGGTCCTCCTAAATGAGTCTGGGCACTCTCCAAGCAATAAGGAAAATGAGACAGTTTTCAGCAGGGCCAGGATATGGACACCTTTCGGTTTTGGAAAGTCACGTTGGCCACAAGCTGGGCAAGACAGATCACAGCAGAGACGCATCTCTGGAGAAGCAGTCACCAGTCTGGAGACCCCTTCAGTGACAGAGAGGGAGGAAAGGGGATCTCGGTTAAAAGGCAGCGGTGGAGATTGGAGAGACGAGGAAATGTTCAGAAGCATTAAAGTGAGAGAGGGATATAGGAGATGGAGAGGAAGAGGTCCAGGGTGATTCTTGCTCTGACTGTTCACCAAGGTCCGCTGTCATCCACACAGACATTTCTATGCTGTGGGTCCTGTGATTCACCCCTTAAGGGAGATGGCCTGGGCTAATCACTGAGTTCTGCATTGAGAAGAATGAAAGCCAGGAAGCCTAAGGAGGCACAAGGAATGAAGTACACAGTGTATTCCCTGGTGAGGAGAGAATGGTTACACAGGCGACTCAGGATAGGTGAGTATGGGGTCTTCAGACCCCCAGGCCTTGTCTGGAGTGAGGCACTGTCACAGGGAGCAAGGAGGGTACTTCAGAAGCCAGGGCTCCTATTAAATCCCTTGTACGAGGTTGTAAATGGCAGGGCAAAGGTTCAAATAATAAGAATAACAATATCTAGCATTCAAGGAGCACCTACTAGGTGTGAAAAACTGTCCTCAGGACATAATATATATGAATTCATTTAATCCATCTCCTAATTCCGTGAGTTTGGTAGCATCATCAACCTCCTTTTATGGAGGTGAACACGGAGGCACACAGAGTTTAAATAACCTATCTAGCACCTGTGGTGAGGAAGGAAACTAGGGATTAAATCCCACCAACCCCTCCTCTCTCAGCCACAGCCCGAGACTCCAGACCTATGGCCAGCTCCAGAAACCGTGATCACCTGCCAGGCCGCACTGCCCTGACCCAGGAGAGAGCCCGAGGGCCAAGAGAGATGGTGAAACTGGGCCAAGCCAGGGCAGGGGGGGATGCCAGGGGGGAGTGGGTACCTTGGTTCCATGAGGTGGGCCTGTGTGGGCCTCCACAAAAAGGAGGCTTGGAGCAGGGAGGAGCAGGCCGGGATTGATGTTTGCAGCCTGTTGCGGGCAGAGGCAGGTGAGGGCCTGAGAGACTGCAGAATTCGTCAGGGCAGAAGGGGAGGATGGGGTGGGAGGGGCTAGGAGACGGGCACGGAGCTTGTGGGGATTCTTTGGGGGCACTTTACAAGAAGAGTCAGGCTTTCTGGGTCTTGTGAAATTGATTTTATTTTTATGTCTTAAGTTTGTGCCAGGATGTTATTTCTCAGTTGAATTCCTTTGACTACTTCTGTCTTCAAATTATACTCTCATCTTCCTCCTGTAGCTGTGCATTCATTCCCACTTGCAAACAGGGACGGTGCGCAGACAAGCCTTGTTTCCTGTAGGCTAAACATGTTGTGCGCCCGTTGGCCTTGACCCAGAAAAGGAACACGCCTCTGATTCCAGCAACCCATGTTAAGTCAGCCCTTCTCCCAAACCTAGTCGCGGCTGTTACTTTGTTCTTTCCTTTTGCCTCATTAACTCTTCACTCCAGAGTCTTGATTGGTTTTGTTGTTGTTGTTGTTGTTGTTGTTGTTGTTGTTGTTTTTCTAATTCAGTGATGCTAAAGTTTATAAGTTGCAGAAGCACTCACCTTTGCTTCCTCATTTTGCCCTCAGCTAACAGGCTCTACTAAACTTTAGTGCCCGTGGGCAAGGCTCTGCTTCACTTAAAACTCTTTTTCATGAGGCCTCTGAGAGGCTCCTTCCGATAGAAGCAGCCTCCAGAACAAGTAGAAAGGAGGAGGGCGAGGATTCACACTCACTGGGGCCCAGTTCTGTAACCCACAAATACTTGGCATTGTCCAATTTAATGCTCACATTTTCTGCCATGCTAAGTGTTTTATATATCAAAGCAGCCCTTAAAAATATTAATATAGGGCCGGAGATTTAGCTCAGTGGTTCCAGCGCCTGCCTTGCAAGTGCAAGGTCCTAAGTTCGATGCCCAATAACCACATACAATTCTGAGTATGGTGACTCACGCCCACCAGCAATCAATACCACATACCACAGTGCCAGGCGTCATGGCTCACGCCTGTCATCCCAGCACTCGGGAGGCAGAGGCAGGAGGATTGCTGAGTTCGAGGCTTACCTGGGCTACATAGTGAGCTGAGGGCCAGCCTGAACTACAAAGCGAGACCCTGTCTCAAAAAAAAAAATTAATATACATATGTCCTGTTAAAAATCATTCCAGAGGGCCAGGGATTTAGCTCAAGTAGTACTGCACCTACCTTGGAGGCACAAGGGCCCGAGTTCAATCCCCAGTACCATCAAAAAAAAAAAAAGTCATTTCAGAGTTGCCATTGTTCTCGGCAAGGAGCTTCAAAAGGGGTTCTTACCATGGTCCAGAAGGCCTGTGTGTTCTGCTCCCTAGTTGCCTCAGTAACCCTATAGCATCATCCCTTCAGCTTCTAATTTCATTCTGCTATTTAGCCTTCAGATTCCAACAAAGCCACAGCACAAGGGAAAGAGAGGAACACAGAGACTTCCTGCACTGTCTCTCATAACACAGTAGTTTCACATCCCAGCTCTGGACCTGATGTGACCCATTTGGTCGTGTTTGTATGTTTGCTTGGTACTGGGGATCAGACTCAGGACCTTGAGCTTGCGAGGCAGGCAGGGTGCCAAGGAGCCACATTCCCAGCCCAGAAGTGACCCATTTGGATATGATGGCTATGCATAAGCCACACACAAGCCATGGTGATGGAATATGCTGATTGGCTTAGCCAAACTTCCAGCATTGCCCAAAGGAAACTGACTTTGGGGGAAGGAATTTAAGAAGAGAGGATTCACTGCAGCACATCATGAAAAGGATCAGGTATACAGAAAGAACAAATGGTGACTTCAATGTCATGCTATGTTTTCCAGACTTTGATCATATGACCCTCCTCCATGATACTCATTCTGTTCATGTACCAAGTATACTAATATTTTTTTTTTTGAGACAGGGTCTCGCCTTGTAGTTCAGGCTGGCTTTAAGCTCACTATGTAGTCTAGGCAAGCCTCGAACTCAGCAATCCTCCTGTCTCTGCCTCCCGAGTGCTGGGATTACAGGCGTGAGCCACCACGCCCAGCATTGTGGTATGCGGTATTGATGGCTGGTGGGCATGAGTCTCCACGCCCAGCATTGTATGTGGTTACTGGGGATCGAACTCAGGACCTTGCTCTTGCGAGGCAGGCGCCGGAACCACGGAGCTAACCCTCCGGCCCACCAAGTGTACTAATATTTAATTAGTATTTTGAAGTACTTTGTGTTTAGAGCTTCATTTTTAAATACACTTATTTCCAACACAGCTGTAAATGAAAAACCAATATTACTTGCTATAAATAGGAAGCAATCTTAATTTCTTTTACAGTGAAAACAAAACCATGTTATTAAATTTATGCTAGAGACGGTGGCCTGCTAAAAACACCCTGATACTGTGGCCCTGTTCTCTCTTTGTTAAAAAGAGAGATTATCAAGTGTTAGAGAGGTGTAAAGACATACTAACACGAAACTGAGCCTTTCTCCCTGATGTAATCAGAAGGCTTAAGAAAGAATTGAAAAGGAAATTACTTTCTCACTCCGTGATTCAGTGTGATGTGGCGACATACCCACATAGCATCGAGACGTCGTTTTCCATGCCACTTGCAAACGTCTGGTGAACCACTTGTGCTACCTGCTCAACACTTTAAAGAACACTGCATTGGAATGTTTGAACTTGGTCAAAATCTCTGCATGACTAGCCAAAGACAGAGGATAGGGGTAGCGATCAACTAGTTGCCAGAGAGGATTAGGGCAAAACAGCCAGCATATTTTATCAATAAAAATTTCTGTCTAATTTATCTGTTAAGTGAAAAGAAAGAGCAGAAGTCACCTAGTTTCTCTTCCTACCTTGCCAAGGAAGTATCCTTCTCTGTGTCAGATACTGTTCTCAGCTGGGACCTACAGTCTTTCCAAGAGTGAACTTTCTGTCTCCCCAACCAGAAACCTGACCTCCACCTTGGACCACCCCTTTTCATTCATTCATCCTCTTCACTTGGACAATTTCCCCTGGCATTTTGGGTGTTTCCGCTTCCTATCTGTTCAATCTGCATTTCTGTCCCTGTCCACTGCCATCCACTGTAGTTCACACCACCATGATTTCACTTCCGGGCGAGTCCCTGCCTCCTGTCATTCTCCTTCCCTACTTGCCCTAATTTCCCAATCCACTCTCTACCTATCACCTAGAGTGATCTTTTTAGAAAGTGAATTGGAACACTCTTTCCTTGCATTAAGAGTTCAACTGTGCTTCACTGAGATTAGAACAAAAACAATCACAAGACCTACCTGTGTCATCTGGAACCACCCAGGTCTCACACTTAACCTCATACTACACAGGCAAAATGCCAGTTAGCATATGCAGCTCTACATAGGTAGTCCAGGAGAATAAAAGATGCACTCAGGAGTCTTGAAGGCAAAGTGTACAGCGTGGTTCTTATTGCAGAAGATCCACAAAGAGACTGACCCCTGGCTCAGGCAGAGCTGGGTTGTTTATAGTCTTGGAGAGGGACGGAGTTCCAGAAACTAAGCATTTGGTATTACCCCATTGGTTGAAAAGTTACAAGTTTCGATTCTTCATTCTTCATTTACATAAAGGCGGGCCTGGAAATCTTATTGGTCACAAAGTTTACAGGTGCCATTGGTTAATACAGAGCACAGACTATTGCCTTATTCACATATGGTAAGGAGGTAAGAGTAACAAAAATGGTTTAAGAACAAAGGAAATTCCTGTCCCAGAACATGTGAGGTGCCAAGGCTTTACATGTGACAAAAGGCTACAGAACATATAGTTCAGCAGTGACTATAACAAAGACCTTAAGGCCTAAAGGGGAGAGGTGAATGACAAGGACTCTTCAACTAGGCAGATGTTTTTTCAAGGAAAAGTCCTGCAAACTTGTTTTCTCCCTCAGTACTACCCATCTCCTTTGACCTTGGGCTGGAGAGGGACCTCTCTTATCCCTGAAGTCCTCTCTCTACACTCTGATCTTACTCTTTATCTGGTTCCTTCCTTATCATCTTTAATTCACATGTTACTTCTTCAATAATGCCTTTCCTGGCCCTCAATTTAAAATATTCATTCATTGTAGGATCCCTATTCCTGCCTTTTCTAATGATTGTCATCATTTTGAACTATATATTTGTGTATGTGTTTGTTAAATGTCTTTCTTCCCAATCAGACAAAAAGCCCTTTGGGAGAGGGAAAATGTCTTTCTTATTCACTGATGTATCCCAGTTATTAGCCTAGAACCAACACTCATCCATATTTGTTCAAAAGCATGAATACTTTCTGTAAAGCAAATAATCTCCTTAATGTCTAAATTAGCTTAGAGGAAGAGTGTTGCCATAGAAGAGAAATTGTAGGTTAAGCATTAAGTGTGCTTTGTAAGATGTTTGGTAGTAGACAAAGTTTAATTATGTAGCTTAAATATGTTTATAGATGGTTGGTGTTTGTGCTTAGTTGTTGGAAATAAAAATCTTTAAAGCTGAGTTATTCAGGAAAACATGAAGAGTTAATTAAAACATTGGACGAAGCAGACAAGATAATCCAATGATGTGGAATGTTCACCTCTTTAAGACCACAGGAGTGAGATGAACAATGGGCATAGATGGATTTGAAATCAGTAAAATAAAGGATTCCACAAAGGCCAAATTATGTGACAACCCCTCGCTTACCTTGCTCCTTCTGCTAACTATGAAACTCCACCTGCAAATACGGCTTGTACAACATGGAATAAAGCCAACTCCCACTCACAGAGCAATTGGATGGAAAGAGGAGGGGTTTTGGAACAGGTCAAAATGTGATATATGGGGGTAACACTGAGGGATAACTAATAAAAGAATAAAGTAAGCTTGTGTGCTTATCTTACTGTAAGTTTTGCTTGCAAGCATATGGTGGCCAGTCTTATGAGTAAAGATTAATGAATCCGTATTTCTTCCCATCCTGCTCACTACCATGGAGAAACCCACAGGGAAGAGACTAAGGAAAAGTTACTATTCCTCACCAGATTTTAAAAATCAAATATAATCTTCTTGTTGTATTACTCTGACCAATACAGCCTGGAGACATGGTACATAGCCAAGAGACATTCTCATGTATATACTGAGTATATAACCCCAAGAACTTCCAAGTAAGATAACTCTGGCAGTGGATCTATTAAACATGTCAGTTGGAGAATAAGTCTGCCCATTAGCACAAGATTCCAGTGGGGTAAGTCAGTGGTATACGAGAGCCAGTTTATAATGACTTGCAAAAGTCAGCTGTTAAATTTTCAAGCATTTTGTGAAGTGATTATTAAGCATAGATATTATTAAAGGTTAAACTTTCTAAACCCATAATTATTTTTTAAAACAAAGAAAGCTAGTACTCAACTCATCCTAATTAGTATGTAGTTTGCTATGATTTATGCTCTTGAGAATATTTACATCTGTTATATCTATGTTGTGGAAATACTACATCACAGGATGCACACCTCTTCCCAGCTCAGGTGCTCAGTGATTTCATGTTGGTTCCTTGAAACTGGCTAAAGTGGGAGCATGTCCACCCTGCAAATCAGAAAATGCTACAAATCAAGGCTTCTTTTACTGATTGTCTAAACTTAAAGAAAATGAAGAAAATATTAATAATATAGATTAAACTAAAAGCCTATCATGCCTGTAAATGCTACATGGTGAATGACACAAAAATTGAGGAAATACTCTTACAGCAATTGGAAAGTGTTATCTGGCTCAGCAAAGCAGTCACATCATTGATGGCTTCCATCTTACTCATTAATATAAAGGAAAATATCAGGCAACAATCATGTCAGAGGTATCTTAATTTCCAGTTGCTTTAATAGATTGGTCATAGATACAAGAATGCAGAAAAATCAATGAAAGTGTTCTGTGAGAACCATTTGGCTCTATGGAATTGATAATAAGTAGTGATGCATATTTTATGATTTGCAAATTGTGTGCTATATATCTTTCATATCTGGGACATTTTAACAAGCATACATCACACATATATATATACACTATAGTCATTTCTTTCTGAGAGTTAGTTGGTGAACACTGACTTGCACATTACTTGGTATCTCCTATACAAAGTAGGGGACGGAACACAAGAGGTCACTAGATTCTGTTCAATGATATTAATCATTCTGCAGAAACAATTCAATGAAGAGAAGCTGTACTTCCTGAAATGCTAAGAGGACCCAGGAAAAGGAATTTCACTGTTTACTTAGCCCTAGGCAGGACACACTGGGACTGGGAAGAATATGGAATCAAGGGGTGTTTTTTCTTGGGGAGAACAACAGTTTGACTGGCCCTCACTATTGTCTACATCATGGTTTCTAGGCCTTTGCACCACTTGGATCTGATAAGTTTTGATTTTGAGGCACCACTGTGAGCACTGCAAGGTGTCTCACAGCATCCCTGGTCTCTACCCAATAGTAATAACTCCCAGTGGTGCAACAAAAATGTTTGAAGATATTGCCCTAAGAAGACAAAATTTTCCCTGTTAATAATCACTGTAAATGTCCTCATAGCCACCCTCCAACCTAGCAGAGCGCTTTAAGGATTTCCCAGGTGTTTCTCAGCCCAATGAAACTGACCCTCAGGATTAACCATTATGGCCACCTTTTCCATTTTCCCCAGCCCTGGGCCCACAGTGCTTCAGTGTGAACATTCTCTGCCATCTTCCACTTTGAGACCTTTCTTAATATTGTTCCCCGAGTGTGTTCATTTTCTACTGATGTATAACAAAGTACTACCAGTGCAGCACCTTAAAATGGTGCCTGTTCATTATCTTACAATTCCTGTAGACAAGAAGTCCAGGCACCCATGGCTGAGGTTCTGTTCATCTTCTCCCAGGTCCAAAACAAGGAGTTAGGGACTCTCTTTTCACAGGGAGGTCTGGGTCCTCTCTCAAGCTCAGTTAGGTTGTTGGCAAAATTCAGTTCCTTGCTAGTGATGAGCAACTCCCAGAGGCCACTCACCTGCCCCTGTTATGTGGATAACACATTCAAAGCCAGTCTTGGAGAACTTCCTACATTTCTGATCACTTCCTGCTTCCAACCTCTCTGACTCTGAATCTCTCTTTATAGGAAAGGCCTTTTCCCTTTAAAGGGCTCCTGTGATCAGGTTACCTAATATGCCATATAATATCACCTAATCATGGAATGACATCTCACCATATCTATAGGTTCCTCCCAACCCAAGACTGTGGACATTATACAGGGTGTGGGCCCTTGAGGACCATCTGCCTACCAGATGTGACCTCCACTCTCCTGCCTTTCAAATCTCAGATTACTTGAACTAATTTAATAGCAATTATAGTTTATTTTATTCCTTCTGAAAGGCACACCCACCATTTACATAGAGTATTACATTTATTTTTCATAACAACCTTACCAGGTACACATTTTTTTTTTTTTGAGACAGGGTCTTGCTTTGTAGTTCGGGCTGGCTCTGAGCTCACTATGTAGCCCAGGCAAGCCTCAAACTCAGCAATCCTCCTGTTTCTGCCTCCCGAGTGCTGGGATGACAGGCCTGAGCCACCACGCCCGGCACTGTGGTATGTGGTATTGATTGATGGTGTGTGTGAGTCTCCACATACAATGCCCAGCATTGTATGCAGTTACCGGAGATCAAAACTCAGGACCTTGCGCTTGCCAGGCAGGCGCCAGAACCACTGAGCTAAATCTCCGGCCCCCCAGGTACACATTTTCATCTTTCCACTTGATTCCTCAGGCTAGCCTCTTCCCACAGATAATCTTCATGTTAATTCCCTCCTTGTTTTCTCCACACTGGCACCTTCTCAGACAAGCTCTCCCTGGTGACCCTATCTAAGAATAGTTCATAGTGCCGTCATAACTAGTGGAAGAAATCATAAGGGAGCTAGAAAATCACCATTTGACAACTATTGTATTAGTAAATGATTCAGGCAAGAATTGTCAATGGATGCAAAACTGTGGTGAGTAAGAGGATAATTAAATAGGCTAAAAGTATCTTCCCCCTATGAATACTTAATTATAAATGAAAAAGTAGTACCTCTGTGCTGGAAAAAAAGCTGGCAAATATATTTGCTATACCAAATATCAGAGTTGTTACCACCAGTAATGGGATAAAACTAGCCTACAAGCCTCCTAATAAGATGTACTTAAAAAGATGTATCACTTCTGCAGTTTTCCAGTTTTTACATCAGATATGCCCATACTGAGAGGCTACTCTACAAAGCAAGTAGCCTGTACTTTTCAGAAATTTCCAAGTTATGAAAGGCAAAGAAAAGCCGAGCAACTATTCCAGATTAAAGGAGGTCAGAGAGACATGACAACAAAATGGAATGTGTGGTCCTGGATAGATCTTGATCTCAGGAGGGGAAAAAAGCTTTTTATATTGTTGAATAAAGGGCTTTACTGGTATAACTATTAAAACTGTAATAAGGTAGGTAGATGACATAATAGTATCAATGTTAATTTCCTGATTTTTATATTTATATTGTGAGAGTGTAAATAAAATATCTTGCTCTTGGGAAACGCATATTAAAGTATTCAGAGGTAAAGGGCAGCATATCAACAACTTATTGTCAATGGTGCAGCCAACAATAAGAAGAAAGAATGATAAAGCAAACACAGCAAAATGATAAATTTGGGAACCTGAGTAAGAGATATATAAGAATCTTTCTTGCAATTTTTCTGTTTATGTGAAATTTCAAAATAAAAGTTGGTACTAAGGAAAATATAATGAGAATAGGAATATATAAGGAAGAATAAGGAAATATATAAGAATTTTCCTTATATAAGAATAAGGAAAATGTAATGCTTTATTCTTCAACTACACTCACTCTGCTTTACTTTTCTGTGTACTCCTCACTACCATTTGCTACAGCGTATATTTTAGGGAATCATCACATCCAAACCACAGCCTCATGTTTTTCTGATCTGCATTTAAATCTGACTGATAATAGGAGCGACGTTAATTTCTTCCTTGCCTGGACTGAGAATTCCATGAGAGCAGGGGCTTTGTTTAATATGGAAGCTTCAGCATTTTCTACTGTATCTGGCAAATAGTAGGTATTCAATAGTTATACACTGAATGAAACACTTCCACTTCAGAGAAGAGACCTAGGAAAGACTGTAGCTTCTCTATCCATGATGTGAATACAGGAAAAACTATTCCAGAACTACTAACCACTATGCTCTACAGGCTCTAATTTGTTCCCAGCCCCATGGCTTGCCCTCAGTCATAACAAATCAACTGTGGTTGACAGCTTCTGAGATGACTCTCAATATTCCTGAGATTATACTTTTGAGTCCTGCCAAAGTAAGCCAGATTTTGCAAACCACTTCTAGCAAGTGGAATATGGAAAAAAAAATTGTGTGTATATATATATATATATATCACTTCCTTAATCGGCTCAAAAAGACTGTGGCTTCCATCTAGCAATTAGTTTTTTGCTGGTGCTTTTTCTTGCCTTCTTGTTTGCCATGTTGTGAGATGTTCTACGGAGTCACTCACATGGCAAGGAAGCAGGGGAGGCCTCCAACCAATGGCATACAAGGAGTCAAATCTCATCAATAAATATAAGCCCGCACTTGGAAAACAAATCTTTCCCGGGTAAGACCTTCCAATGAGAGTACAGTCTCAGATCTCTGCAGCAGCTTGTAAGAAGACCTGTGGCAGAGGACCCAGCTCAGCCATAGCCAGGCTGCTGATCCATATAAACTGTCAGACAATGTGCTGTTGTAAACCACTCTATCTTGAAGTACTTTGCTCCCAGCGCTGAATAATTAATACTACAACCCACTGTGGAGACAGCCCCCACATTTTCCTACAATGTAGAACATATATACATTATATATGCACTATATACAGTATATATATCTAACATGTATGTGTGTGTATATATACACACACTACCACCCTATCATCCACATCATAAACTCTATAGGAACAAACTGTGATCAGCTTATTATTTTATCATAGCATAGTGCCTGCCTCATATTGGAACTCAATAAAATGTTGGAATTTGATGTTTTGATATTTTTTTTTCATGTGAGCGAATATTGTCTCTAGTTTTTCTGGTTCACTTTGGATTTTTTTGTCTTGTTGTTCCCCCCTTCATTCTTTCTCTCCTGTCTTCTTCTCCAGTTTCCCAAAGCTCGTGTGGTCTTCCTTTGTCCATCAGACTTGTTTCTACTATACTTCTCATTATTTATTTCTCTGTTTTTCCCTTATTTCTCTTAAATTACCCCCTCCCACACACAAGGTAAAATCATTCTGCTAAGGAGAAACTCATCGCATACAAGTTTATAGTTTATATTGGATTCCATTATACAACTACAGATCTTGCTCCTACAGTTACAACCACCAAATTAATAGTTACTACAGTTTGTCAGCTTCTAGGCTGTGCTGGATGCTGTTGCTATCACTAATTTTAGTACTTTAACCGAGGTGTCATATCTGTTGTAATCAGGTTTTCTTCCTTGTATGATAACACTGATTGTCTAGAGTCATAATCATTACCATACTCCAGTACCAAAGGATTGAGTGCTGGGTGAGTGACAGTAACTTTTCATCTCTAATAAGTTGAGAAGGTAGGGTCTTCAGATAGACTCAAAAGCCAAGAGCCAGCTACACCTAGCAGACATCTCTGAGGAGTAGTCCCTTCCTAAGGAGGCCTCAACAATAGTGATAAAGTTACCTACCATAAGTAATTTATAAGTATC
>PVIC010047294.1:0-14069 GCA_004025085.1 Thryonomys swinderianus | reverse complement strand
TCTTTCTTTCTTTCTTTCTTTCTTTCTTTCTTTCTTTCTTTCTTTCTTTCTTTCTTTCTTTCTTTCTTTCTTTCTTTCTTTCTTTCTTTCTTTCCTTCTTTCTTTCTTTGAGACAGGGTCTCACTTTGTAGTTCAGGCTGGCCCTGAGCTCACTATGTAGCCCAGACAAGCCTCAAATTCAGCAATCCTCCTGCCTCTGCCTCCCAAGTGCTGGGATTACAGGCATGAGCCACCAAGCCCTGGCACTGTGGTATGTGGTATTGATTGCTGGTGGGCGTGACTCACCATGCCCAGCATTGTATGTGGTTACCACGATCGAACGCAGGGCCTTGCACTTGCGAGGCAGGTGCTAGAACCACTGAGGTAAATCCCTGGCCCCTTTTTAAAATATTTTTAATTTTTTTATTTGGTACATTATATATGCACATCCTAAATAATTCCACATTGAGAATTTGTAGCAGTATGTGACACAATTTAATTCTCATTTTCCCCTTTCCCTACCTACCCTACCACCAGCCCTGCCCCATGTACACAAGCTTTGTTTCCTTTTTTTTTTACCATCAATTTTTTTCTTTCCTCATTATTTACCTCTAAACCCCATTTCCCTTTGAATATTTACTATTTCATAATATCAATCATGTATTCTAAAACACATTTACAACTTCAGTTTCTTATACCAGAGAAAAGATACAATATTGTATTATTTATTTTGTACAACTTGTGGATAGTCTTTTTTTCTTTGAATTCCTGAATGTGTTCCAAAGATAAGTTTTATAATTGAAAGTGAGCCCTTTACCTCAGAGAAAGTAGATAGGTAAAATGAAAATTATTTGCTCACCTGATAAAATTTTCTAACTTTAGTGTTTTATGCTCAGTTTGCTTATGAGTTCTATGTGTGCATGTGTGCACATACACATGTGTGTTTCACTTTGATATAAAACATGTGTGTTAGGAAAGGTAAGAAGGAATGACAGGACTAAACAAGGGTGTTTTTTCTAATGGACTTAGGGTTGTTCAAAAGATATAACAAACAAATGAGATAAAAATAAATTTAGGTAAAATTACATTCTTTAGGTTGCACAAAGGCATATGGCTAGACAAAAACAGTAACATACAAACACTATATAGACATAGTTGGAATAAGATCTTCTTTTCTTTCTTCCTACTCCTCACACTGCTAAAAAGCAATGAACTTCTGTTCAAATTTAACATTCTTTCAAGAATCAAAGGTACCTTTATCTTTGCTCTTTATTTTTATTTTTGCATTAAAATAGCACGCATTCCTTGAATGTCTTTTATTTTCAACTTTCTGGAATCATGACTCAGAGTTGACATTTACAGCTGTAAGCGATCCAAGTGCTACATTAGCATCTATTTATTAAACATGATCTTTCACATACAGTACAGCTTGGACATTTGGCCTAATTTACTATACTAACATTTCCAATTTGGCCCTGACTAGGGAGTTGTGCCAACAGTACTTTGTTCTATGATGAAATAGAGCCTAATCAGTATTTATGAATAGGGTTTTAGAAATCACTAAAGAGCACACGAAGAGATTTTACCTTCTTAAAGCACAAATATTGCTGAGCTCTGGGAATCTGCACAGTACATTAGGATGGAATAGCTTTCTTTTTTTAAAAAATGCAGTAAAATGTGTAATGTAATGCTGTCAGTAATTTAAATAGAGTGTACCTCTTTCTTTCAGACATTAATGCTATTTGTTAAACTTTGTAATTACTATGCAAATGAAGTGCTGTACTTAAAAAATGGCAATGCCAAGAGTACAAGAAAGAAAAAAAAAACAGTTTGAAATTCAAACTAATATAAAATAACCTTCAAGCTTTGTGGAACTCAAATATTGTATTTTTTTTCTTCCTTTGAATGCAGCATTTGGGTGAAAGCGAGGAGGGCTTGCCTTTGTTCTTAAAACATTGATAGCAAAAGGGATAGAGCCAGAGATTTGAAAGCTTCTGAGAGTCTTGGCTCCCTGATCTACACAACAGGTGGCTGTTATTTTTATCCTGGTTTTAGAGATGAAGAAATTGAGTCCCAGAGATGCTTAAATCATTTGCTAGGGGTCAGTTAAACAAGCCAGTGCCAGATAAGCAAGGATCTGAGGATTCCTGAACTCAAGGCTTCTATGAGAATCCCCAGACTGCAATCACAGGGAACTGAATTCACTGCTCAAATTATGATTTCAGAATATTACACACTGAAAGAACCAGCACAATCTCAGTACATTTCATGACAGATATTTTGGAAGGAACTGAGTAAGTTTGGTTTCCTGAGAATTATTTCCTGACAGGCAAGGGTCTGTGAACTGTTTGTTAATCATCTCATCCATGAAGAGAGTGTGCAGCAAGAAAGAAGTGAGCAATTGTACACTTTCCTGTATACCCAGGACTACTCACAATATTTGTTGAGCCAAGGATTGACTGTGGGTCATTCATCCTTTAAGGAACTTTTCACACTCATGGCCTCTCTTTCAACCACTTTTCTCACCATGACTCTCAGGTCTGCAGTTCTTACTGTCCTGGGCTATATCCTCTTACAAGTGAACCTAAGTCAAAATGATTACTTTCCAGATATTACATTCACAACTTTGATTTTTATTTAAGATAATGTTAGAACATTGAAGGATCTATTCAATTGTCCTTTGACAGGATGTGTTATCCTCTTTACACTATTTTCATTTTAAAAGGGAATTTAGAAAGTCTTAAGTCAAAAGAAAAATAAAAACAAGCTCACATATTTAGCTGATATTTGTCAGTGACAGTGGAGAACTGGTACTGATCCACATTTTTGAATTTTGAGGAAAGGTAGTGACAGTCAATCTATGCTGATAGAACTCGAGTTTTCAGAGGCCTGATGTCTCGGTACCACTTAAGACCAGAATGTGACTAATAAGAAGGACTTACCCAATTGGACTCCCTCCTCCTCCTCAACTTTGAGTTGGAATAACTCCAGGTGAAGAAAGAAATTTGACCCATTCCCCCAACTGCCCTACACCTCCCGCCCCTACATAACTTTTTTTTTTTTTTGAGACAGAGTCTTGCTTTGTAGTTGAGGCTGGTCCTGAGCTCACTATGTAGCCCACGTGAGCCTCAAACTCACCAATACTCCTGCCTCTGCCTCCTGAGTGCTGGGATTATAGTTTGAGCCACCAAGCCCACCATAGTGGCATGTGGTACTAATTACTGGTGGGCATGAGTCACCGTGCCCAGTATTGTTGCATGTGGTTACCAGGGATCAAACCAGGGACCTTGTGCTTGCTAGGCAGGTGCTGAAACCAGTGAGCTAAATTTCCAGCCCTATATATAAGTCCCACCCCCATTTTTAAAAATTGCCATTGTATTTTTTCTTCCCCTTGTTACTTACACCTACATTACATTTCCTTTTGATTATTTTCTATTTCACAATATATACCATACATTCTAGAGCTCATTTACATCTTCAGTTTCTCATACCAGAGAAAAGATGCAATATTTACAGATCTATGACCATTTATTTCACTTATGATTATGTCCTGAAGTTGCATCTATTTGAATGTAAATGACTCAAACTTATTATTCTTTATGGCAGAATTGTAGTCCATTTAATGATATCTGCACTACTGCACTGTGCAGTTTCAAGTGCAGACAGTATAGGTAACAATAGAATGCTGCCTAGAACGGGGTGTAGCACAACAATAACTCCACCCCAGTCCCTGCCACACAGTCAAATGGAAACCTGCTTCCATCAGAGATTATATGTGCTCTTAAGACTCAAGGAGTGATGTGGTGATTTCTGATGCTAGTATTTTCTTCGGCACCCATGTGTTTGTATCTCTGAAGAAGAGTGTTCATTGTTAAGTAGTTATTGGTCACTTTGTCATTGCTGGGACTCAATAACTGACCCCAGCAAATTAAGGAAAGAAATTTTATTTTCAATCCATAGCTCCAAAGCAGAAGCTGTGTGACAGAAGGACCTGCTGTGGAGGGAGGCTGCTCACCTCAAGGGAGCCAGGAAATCCAGAGTGAGGGAAAAGTTGAGGAGAATAGAGCCTTCCAGGTCATGTCAGTGACCTGCCTATTAGGATCTGACCCATCTCCTAAATGCAGCTTAGCTTTGTTGCCCCCGATGATTCAGTCACCTTCCTCACATCCTGCCTCTGAACATCTAGATATAAACCCTAACAATTAGACAATTCTGCTTCATTCTTTGTGTCCCAAGCAAGCCGAAAGCTTGTTCCACCATGCTCTAGATGTAATATTGAATAACAAAATATCCAGAGGAGGTCTTTCTTGAAATTCGCTTTAGTTCACCACAGGAATATTTTTTTACTTGTTCAAAGAAACATATTAGAATGCCAATATTTGCTGGTTTGATTGGAACAAAATTGAATACTTAAAGGATACCTAATTGAAAAGCAGTAAGAACTAAATAACCCTGGGCTGCGAGTTCATTTCTTTTGTTTCAATAGCATGATTGTGGATCTTCGGAGGTGGGGGGAGAGTTGTTTGTTGTTTTCTGTGTGGCCTCAGTTTTATTGTCTTCTAATATAGTACAAGGAATTGTGTACATCTTAGGAATTGACCAGTGTCTAAGGTTGTATGATGCTAGGAAGATCATTAACTCTTCAGGGAACTACTGTTTTCACAGGTAAAAAGGGCATCATGCTTTTCCTCTAGAGTTCCTGCAAGAATTATATGAGAATATGGTGTCAATGTTCTGAGTACACCTGGTTCTCTCCTTAAAATAGCTGCACTCACAGAGTAAGATGCTCCCTCTACTTTCAGTCCAATAAAATGCATATTCATAGAGATCAGGTCACATTATTTCTGCACGACAAGTTTCTGCAGGGACGTGGATTTGCCAAATTTACCAGCTGTCTTCATGTCTTTCAGTTCCCAAGAGGTTTCTTCATGCTTTTGCTGCCCTTTTAGTGGGTCCCTAGAGGCAGGCTCCCTCCGGAGGAATCTGGGTGGAGGTGGATGCTCCATTAATTTTCTTGTTGGCATTTTACAGCCAGTGGTGTGGATGACCCAGGGGCAGTCAGGAGGGAGACAGCTAGACAGAGCCTGAAGGCCTCTGTAGAATAGTTTCACTAACAGAATACAGTGAATGACAAACCTTGAACATTCCTATGAGGTACAGAAAAAGTTTCCAGTAAGAATAGTGGTATTGGCTGAGTCTAGGAAATAGAAAAAAAGCAACAGAAGAGCAAAAGCAAAAACACCAGATGAGATTCTAGTATGATTCTGCCTTGCCTCTTGTTGAAAAATCCCAAATGACTGTTTTGAAATTTTAAAACTATATTACATTAAGGGTTATTTTAAAAACTACAATAGATAAATAGGTATTAGTGGTCTACACAAACACATTGTTTATTTTAATTTTGCATCTCTACAGTATTCATCCTCATGGAAACTATGGATCATATATTATTAAATAGGGCTCATTTTTGCTTCCTAAAACAGTGTGTAAATTTTACTGGTACCACATACATTTTATTAATATCACTACTTATAAGTGAAATAGATTTCTATTATTCAATGATCAAATACCAATAAATGGAAAATTTGATTTCTTTCATGTCTTTTATTGCAAACAGTTCTTAAAAGAACATCTTTTCAATGACTACAGTGTGTTCTATTTTTTTGGAAATCCAAAGGTCAGACTGTTTCAATTTATAGTGACTATGACATGAATCAATTATATTTTCCACATCTTTATTTGAATGTGAAATTTTAGAAAGCAAACTCTTCAGCTCTCCTAAGTACTCCCAAAGGATAAAGAGATAGAAAATATGTAATATATCTTGTACAAAGGAAAGTGTACGATAAGGAATATTTAAATGGTTTCCTTGAAGTGACCATGCTGGGTAATGTTCCCAGGACTACACTGAGTGTTCATTCATTTCAGGTCATGTCACCTGTCTTGACCCAAATGTCAGTTTTGCAAACAACTTAATTTCCCTGTTCACAAGTCATTCATAGGACGTTCCTTGTGATCCCATTGTGCACTGAAAAATCTGAAACCTAATATGATATTTACCATAGAAATACTCTTATTGGACCCCTGGGATAAAAAATTCAACACTTTATTCTTGGACCCATAAAGAATGAATTAATAAACAAATAAAAAGCCTAGAAAAATTGGTCCCCAAATGCTTGCTATTTAGCAGCTTGATTTGATTGCCAGTTCATACTTGTTTGGACTAAAAAATAACCTTTGTGTTCTTGTCACTGCATTAATTTAAATTTACAAAACTGAGAAAAGCAATTTCTGAATTGATAAGAGAGTGTTTTTATTTGGAATGCTTTCCATTTGATCAGTATCAGCGAGATCATTAAAAAACTGTAACTGCTTCAGTCAACATCTTATTTTTTATTATCTGTTAGAGACAGGCACATTATTACAGATTTTAGTCCTTTGTGACCAGCAGCAACTCCTCTTCCTGCTTATGATTTAGCTGCCTACTAAAACTTGGTGCTAAAGATATTTTAGTGTAAGAAAAAAAACACTCGTGGTTAAGATACAGTACTTCTTTTTACAGACCTTTCTCTGACTTACACAAACAGATTTCTGTCTCAGAAAAGTGGAATCATTCAACTGGACTTGATTTGTGCTTGTGAACCTTACTAAGTAATGTGCTGTCATTTCAACATAAGGGTTGGTGATTTTGATTTACAGATACAACTTCAACGATCTCGTCTGGAATATGGAAGTTTATTCTATTTAGGCTTCCAAGATAATATTTGGTACCAAAGATTTAAAGAGTTTTTTTCCTTTGGTATAACATGACATTTACTAGGTAACTGATGACTAAGAAAATCAAGTGGAATATTCTTTCTGGGCATTTAAAGGATTGGTGGCTTGATCAAATCAGTACTTGTAACTTTATTTTCTCAAGTACTGCTTGAAGCAAAACTACTAAATTTTTACCCTTTCATAGACATGTACAACTAAGAAGACTGTAAGTTAATGTGAGTTAAGAAATCATCCGTGGTGGCTGCCTCTTCTGTTGCTCTTGGTACAGTGGCCTGTGAAAAGGTCACCAAAGAATCTAAATGTACATCACCTTATATGGAAAAAAGTGATTTTTGAATGTCGCTTTAAAAAATTTAAAGTAATGTGGTGAAGCTGATGTATTCTTCAAGTGGATCTTCTCTGGTTACAGTTCTCTTGAGGAATGGAATGAGTAGAGATTTATCAGGTACAGGAGCCTGACAAGCGCTTCCACAATGGCGATCAAGGCACTAGAAAGCCAGTCATTCAGTAGCTGCTCAGTCCTGGAATGTAGAAGGTAAAGGGGAAGAAGAGGATCAAGGAAAAAATACCAGTCTGAGAGGCCTAGAAACTCCATACAGAGTTGCTGGTATAAATCGCACTGAAAACCTGGAGAAACTTGAATGTGATATTCATAGGTGATATTAGTATCAGAAGACGCTTGATCAAGCAGCGTGGAGCTCTACAGAAACAGGTTGACTTTGTCTGTTCCCTTTCGTCACACTGAAGGTACAAGCCTATTAGAAGGTATCAACCACAATCAGGGCAGCTCTTTCCATTTTAGTATGCTAGCCTATATCCCAGTCATCTTTGAAAATGTGCCACAGAGGCAAAAAAGTGTGCCTTATTAATATTCTAGCCATTTGCTATCAAATCTCACTGACAATCATGATTAATGAACAAAAGACCCAAAGTACATATATCCCTAAAAGAAAGAGGAAGGTGGATCAAGAGAAAGCAATTCAACAAAAGAAACAAAGGTTATAGTGTTTTATAACTGTAATTTTTTTATATTTTTAGATCATTATTTACCAAGTTTCCACAGTAGACGACTGCTTGCTGCAAATACAAATTTCTTAACAATATTGCAGGCTGAAAAATTAGTCTTCAACAGAAAGGCCAGGGAATCTATATATTTAATAAGTATCCAATTAGCTCCATGACTAAGGTATTTTAGGGCAAAATGTTTTAGTGCTGAGTTTATCCTCTCCTGCACACACAGAAAGACACACACACACACACACACACACAGACATACACACATACACGCTAGGTAAAAATGTAGATAATGTTATGTTGTTTGTTAAATGTTACTTACTGTCATTTTAGTAATATGACAAATGTCATTTCTTGATTTATAGATTAAGAAACCAAGATCGAAGAGCTTAGACTTGCCAAAATTTACATTGCCAATCAATTGCTTCTTGTCCTTTTGGCTAAGATCAAGTGTAGTACACTAACCATCAAGAAATGATACTGAAAACATATTATAATTTCAGAACCATTTTCATTAGTGTTCCTTCCCAAAGAATTATTTTTTTTAGAAAATGTTCTTAGCCTTTTAGCAGTTTTTCTCTTAATTCTCTTAATTTTCTCTTGATTTCTCTTAATTCATAGTTATTTATTTTAGAAAGATGTCTCATATTATAATATACTATTTATATTGGGGATTTGGACACCAAAATGGGTTTCCATATGGTATAAAAACAGCACATGAAATAAGAAAGTGGAATAGATGTTCCTTCACTGACTTGATCATAGAAAAATTTGATCATACCCTACTTGTATTAGATATTGGCAATTCAGAACACTGTTCTTTTCTGGATTGAGTAATATAAATGGTCTTAAACTTTATCTGTTGTACTTGAGTTAACACTTCTGATGAATAGAGGTTAATGTAAAGATAAACTGTTTATGGCAAAATGGAGCCTAATTCTGTCTGGCCTCCATAAAGTTTGAAGTACTTTTCATCAAATTTTTATTTTTAATTTTTAAGACTCTTTATTTAGCATGCTGTAAAATTAAGCTTATGCGAGTTGCTGAATGAGTTGCTGAATTTCTTTCTCTCTCTTGAAAAGTGTCAGAGGTTATGGTTCACCAAACATCAAAGCCCATCTTCCTTTGTCCCTTGTAGATCAGTCAGGGTGGGACTTTGCTCCCTAGCTAGACAGCATTAGTATCCTCCTTTCCATGAAGAAGTTACCAGAAAAGAGACTCTCACACCTTCAGTGTCTCTTAAAAAAAAGAGATCACAGTCTCAAAGGAAGAAATGAGATTGTAAAGAAGAGGTAACAATTGGTTAACATGGGACAAGGAAACTCATAATTTAAAAAAATGAATTTCAACATACAGACAAATTTACCCAAGCTTATCAATATCAATGTTCCCTAGGTTTGCATTTTCTAGGTGCATCACACACAAAAGTCCCTTAAAGATACTTTGAATTGATGAAGTAAAGGGTAGAAGCATGATATTAAAAGGGAGCCGAGGGCCAGGGATTTGGCTCAGTGTTTCCAACATCTGCTTGGCAAGCACAAGGCCCCAATTTTGATCTTTTGTACCGCATATCACAATGCTGGGCATGATGGCTCATGCCTGTAAACCCAGCACTAGGGAGACAGAGACAGGAGGATTTCTGTGAGTTCGAGGCTTGCCTGAGCTACATAGTGAGTTAAGAACAGCTTGAACTACAAAGCAAGACCCTGTCTCAAAAAACTAAAAACAAAACAAAACAACAACAACAACAAACAAAAAACAGCACTGAGTTCAAAGAATATTTTAATCAAAGCATTTTACATATACCCATCTAAAACCTAAATTAGCAGAGCTCAAGTCTTTCATCTGGAACACAGTCCATTGTCTTTCTGTGGTTGGGGTCAGTCTTTCACTTGTAACCTAAGACAAGGAAGAACTTCCTATAGATTCACAAATCACACAGGTTCCCAATGCCAGAAATACATAAATATTTCTAGCTCCAAACTGTAATGTTCCTTACTTGGTTGAGATTCCACCTCCATTTCTTTCACTTCTGTACTTTTAAATTTCTGTCATTTAAATCCTTTATGCCTTTTGAAAAAAACAAATCAAGTATCAAGTTTTTTCTGACCAACATCCCTAAAAGAGGATACTGCTCTGACTGTGTCTGTGAGAGGAGAGTCAATTGAGAAACTTTTAGGGTTTTAGGAAATAAGCTGGATGACGTTCAAGGGTGTCTTGCCAAAGTGGAATTAGCTGAGATTAGAAAAGCCTTCTGATATAATACCTTCAGATTGGTAGATAAACCAAAGGAATGATCTTATAGCCAATTTTCTAAGCACATTGCTAGTTCTGATAAATCATTTTATTTGATTAACAATCATCTTTCTTGAAGATAGATACTTTCTTTACCAAGTAACAAAATGAAGCTTTGCTTGATTTAGGGGTTGAAAAGGAAATTAAGTGTATTTCATTTCATAGAATGCACTTGAGACTCACATCATGTGCCTTGCTTTTGCCAATGAAATGGTAATCACTGTGACATGGGTGAGCTTCAGGAGGAAGCTGTAAGACACACTGTGCAGCACAGCATATTCTCTTTGTTGCCTACCCTTTGTCTGGCCTGCTGCAACAGAGGTGCCTACAGTGCTAGCTTGGGCTAGAGGGATGGTGGCATGACACCAAACAGAGGCCCTGGTTATATTGAAACCAAGCTTTAAATCATGTAGGAAATACAACTCTTTTTGTTGTTTTAAGTCAGTTGGATTAGGATAATTTTGTCATGTAGCAAGATCAGTTCTATTCACAAAGAAGTAGATGCTAGGTGTGTGTCTGATAAATATATAACAGATAAATGGATGAACAAATGAATAAATGGCTATTACATTATGCATTAAACATGAATGCTTCAGAATCTTTTAATCTAACCCTCACACAGATGTGCCCCATTTTAATAAAGCCTGACACATACAACATTGAACTTAAAAATTTAATAAGGACATGATTGTTAACACAGTGAAGCATCCCTCTCCCCTTGAATTCATTTAAGATCATAAATCCTTGACCTTACATTTACATGTTTATGACATGCAGTGAAGCACGGTTACACCCAAACTTATCTCTTCTTCTGCTTCAACAATACACTTCAAATTTCTTGGATAATTTCTTTTCTTTTTTTTTGAACTGATAACTCTATAGAGTAACTTTGGGGGCTCTTAAGACAGAGTATTTCTGCATTTCTACATAATTATACAGGCAGTCTCTTAGGGTAATTCAGGTAAGTAATTCATTGATGATTTAAGTTTAGAATAAGGGAAATTTCTGTCTTCTAGAAGAGCAGTTTTAACATTTATATGACATTCTAATGTTACAGAAAATTATTACTATAATTATGTACCTTGCTAATGTCTGTATAATTCTAGAATAAATTAATAGTAATACTGTAATGGAAGATTGAGATTTTTTGAGTGTTACTCATGTCTCTGCCAGTGTATTCTTTAGTTATTCATGATATGACTAATACAATACTTTGTCATCCATAATTATTTGCTGAGTAGCTAGGTATCCCTTGTAGTGAAAAAGAAAGGTAAAGAAATGATAAAAATATATCAAGAATAAAGGAAAGATTTTAGTATCATTTGTTATTAGAGTCTTCTGTGGATTTGTTATTTAGTTTTACAGTGCTGAAGTCTTCTTCCAGACATGTTTCTAGGATCTTTCTGTCCAGAAGAAGGAATTGACAAAGACAAATGTAAAAGGTAGCATTCCATAAAGGTAGGAAAGAAACAAGCCCTCCGAGTAAGTGCAGGCCAACTAAAAGTAGGAAAAGACAGTACACTCTACAAAAGGACACTGGACTACTGAGCAAGAAGGAGCACATCAGCAGACAGCTCCATATTGGCCATCCTCTGTATCTCTCATGACTCTGCCTAATATCAGCCATCGTACTCAAAATTCTTCAAGTTCTTGTGAGAAAAATAGAAGATGGCATCTTCTGATTGGTTCCAAGTGAAGTGTTTGGGAAATATTCTGCACATGTGTCCTGGAACTCAAAGATCCACAGGTCCCACCCACTTCCCGGCCAGTTAGCCATGCTCTAATCCCCTAGCTCAGGCTGCTGTGAGTGGATCTCAGAGTTTCTTTCTCTATAGTACTCTAGATTTCAGAAGTTGTGACTCTGTCATGAGTTTAATTCTTGGTTAGAAATGTTAATCAAGTAAATACAAAAATGTGTCTGTAATACGGCACAAAAGTGAAATATGGAATCCATTATGCAACCTTGTCCTTTACCTGTTCTCCATGATGAGAAGCACAAAATCACATAGCTCATTCAAGCATTTGCTGCAAAGATAATTAGAGACCCTCAAAGATTTGGAAAATATATTTCACATAGAATGTGAGTTGGGGATTTTAGTGTTGCCTGAATAATTCAAACAAACATAAAGAGTTCTTGAGATATTCACAGATATTCATGACATGTAGCCTTTCTGCTTTAAAACCTTAAATACCTGTATGAAATTTGATATATATATCAAGTGTAAACTTGAAAAATCTACCATGACAGGTTATATTTTATGGTGCCCTTACCTACATAGTTAGGCAGATCACATTAACTGTGTAAGGTTTTGTAATTTAACTCTTACCGATGGTTTTCTTTGAATTACAAATAACACAAAATCTGTTTTGAGGTATAAGAAGTTACATATTCATATTAATATTTATGCCATTTTCCCCTATATATTCTAGAGATCTTGAAGAAAATACATTTTACAAGAGAAAAAAATTAACATCAGTTTTAAAAGTAAAGAAATAGATCATTAGAAAAAAGTCATTTAAAGTTACAAAGTAAGGATCTATGGTTTTAGCATTACAGTTTATTGTTTCTAATTAAAAATGTTTTTGAGAAATATTAGCTCCCTTTATATTCTTGACAGGGCACCTTTCTCAAATTTAAGTATGATCTATATGTCACATATCACACCAATGCTGAGACAAATGTTTCATTATCTGGAAAATACTCAGGAGCTTTGCATGAAGCTCTTACCTAGAAAATCACTTACCATATTGTCATTGGTTCTTCTCTGTGCTATAGCCAACTTATGTCCTGAAACTAGTCAAATAGTATCTTATAACTATGCTTTTTGGTTTTGGATACTTCAATGTACAGAGTTCAGCCAGTCCCAGAGCCAGATACTGCTATAAATCAGTCTAGTAATAGAGAAGGAGAGGGTGCTGTTTCCTTCATAGCAATGAAGCACTGTGATAACTAAAAAGTGAAACAATGGTCCATGGAAGGTAGAAGGCTAGAGCTCTTCACTCCATCTGATGAACCCATTCTTTTCTGTGATGGTGACAGTGATAGAGATGATGAAATCTCCCAACCCAAATGGTAACCAACTGGAGACTGGATAAAGAAGATGTGGTTTTTTCTGTAAAATGGAATACTACCCAGACTTAAAGGTTGATAATTTTGTGGCCAGAGATTTAGCTCAGTGGTTCTGCCACCTGTCTGGCAAGCACCAAGTCCTTGGTTTAATTTCCCAGTAACCACATACAACAGTCTCGGGCATAGTGACTCACACCCACCAGCAATCAGTATCACACACCACAGTGCCAGGTGTGGTGGCTCATGTGTGTAATACCAGCACTTGGGAGGCAGAGGCAGGAGGATTGCTGAGTTTGAGGTTTGAAGTGTGCTATGAAGTGAGCTCAAAACCAACCTGAACTGCAAAGTGAGACACTATTAAAAAAAAAAAAAGAAATGATAAGCTTGAGTCACTTATACTCAAATGGACATACCTTTCCATGTTTTAGCTATTGTGAATAATGCTGGCATGTCTTTAGTGTACAAATATTTCTGAGATCCTACTTTTATTTGCTCTGAGTAAAAACACGGAAGCATCACATATGTCCTTTAACAGTATAGGTAAGAGTTTCACAGGTATGTGATGTATACGTACATTGAAATCATGCTCTTAGAAAGGAAGGAAATCCTGTCATGCTACAAGGTTGAGGACGTTACAAATGGAAAAGACAAACACTGCAATTCCACTTACGAAATGTACCAAAGGTAGTCAGATTCTGAGGCAGAAAGTATTGGATGTTCAGTTTTGGAGGAAAGGAAGAACAGAAAGATCTTGTTTAATGATAGTTTTTGCAAGATAGAAAGGTCTGTGTGTACTGAACACTGTAACTATATATTAAAAATAGTTAAAGTGGCAAATTTTAGAGACTGGGGAATGAGTGGCGGACAGACCGGACCCAGCAGCTCCGGGCCCGCCGTGCCTTGCTTCCAGAGGACTGAGGAACGAGCAGCGGGC